>VDFB02281492.1:765240391-765497041 GCA_007258455.2 Sequoia sempervirens | reverse complement strand
CAAAATATTCACTTGAATCCTTTTAAGCAGAAGCATCATCAACATCCCAAGTAAATAGCTGGACTTGTTGCTTAGGTCTAGTTGGACAATGCTTAGCGAAGTGCCCAAACTTATCACACCTAAAGCATTGAATCTTGGACATGTCTCTTCTTCTTGAAGGGAGGTGCATCATCATTTCCCTTGTCTCGATTCCTCTTGAAGAATCCTTTCCTTCCATCTTTTCCTTTCTTCTTTGAAGCATGGGAGGCGAGAACATGAATGTCTTCATTCTTTGAACTTTGACCAACGCCTCTTGCCAACAACCTTGATTCCTCTTGAATGCAATCTGATCTTAGGCGATCAAACTTAGGCAATTTTGATCTTGCACTGATTCCCTGAATGTAAGATTCCCAAGACAAAGGTAGACCATTGAGAGCGAGCATAGTCAAGTCTTTGTCATCAACCATATGCCCTATTGTCGAGAGTTGATCTCTCAAATCTGAAATCCTCATAAAGTATGCAATCACTGATTCACCTTTCGCCATCTTCACATGATGTAGTTGTTGCTTCAGTGCAAGTGCTCGGCTGGTATTGTTGATTTCGTACATCTCTTCCAAAGTTTTGAACATGTCTCTTGTTGTCTTCAACTTAGAGACGATAGGAACAATATGATCCTTGACGGAATCAACCAATATCTTCATTGCTTTAATATCTTTCTTCACCCACTGCAACTTCTCTTCTTCCTCAAGTTCAGGAACGCTAGACTCCACGAACTCACCCAAGTCTTTTTCACGCAAGGTAAGCATGATCCTAAATCTCCATGATGTGAAGTTAGATGCTCCCTCGAGTCTATCCTCAATCTTCAAACTGTTCACCATCTTGACTAATGTAGACAAATGAACAAAAAAGGGTATTGCTGATTAGGGATAAATCTGATCACAATCCTCTCAAACCCGCTCTGATACCATGTAAATTTTAATGATCAGATAAATGCACAGAAAATTAATTCAAAATCAAACACAAGGACACAGCAGATACCCTGGGAAAACCCTCCTCTTGAGGGAGAAAAACCCAGCAACAATATATCACTTATATATTGAATTGTCACAAAATGATCTTCTTACAAGAGGCCGATATGCAAGCCCAACAATATGCACCAAAGAGTGATGCAACACAGAACTATAATGCTGATAGAACTCAGCCTCCAACAATATGCTCTCCTACAGAATTTGCTCTTCTAGACAATTCGCACTTCTACTTCAAAGACTAATATTGAACTGACTCTTAAACTTGATGATTTACAATGAGAATGACATCGATTATAAATACAAGAAGGAGAGGATGCGTCTTTTGCCAAGTACCAAGTCGGCCACCATCAAGAAGATGACTTATAGAAAATCGCGCCTCTTGTAACAAGGTTGGCCTTGTTAGGAAATACGTGCCACTTCATTAATAATTATTTTCTTAATAAATAAAAGTGTCTCTATAAAAATCGCGCCTCTTGAGACTTCATAAATTAAATAGCATGAGGCTATCATTTAATTTATTATAAATAAGAAGATCGCTGGAAGATTACTTCTGATGCTGCATGTTATCATCAACACACCTGAGACAGTTGCAAAATACATTATGGAGCAAGAAGCAGCAGATGCACAGGAAGCCCAAAAAGGAAATCACCCTTTATTAAAAAAAAAAAAATCAAAAGGAATGCAAAGGAATGCAGCCCCCATCTAATCCCAATATTGTGTTAGAGGACCAACCATTTATGGCCACTCCGAATTCTCAAGCTCAAAGTGCACAACATATTGCAAACAAGAGAACAAAGGGGCCTTTGGAACTTGCATTTCAAAATGAGTGTAGAGCCACTGCTGACCAAAATGTAGCAAGATGCATATATGCCAATGGAATAGCTTTTATTGTTGTCCGTTCTCCATATTGGAAAGAGATGTTGAGAGCAGTTAATGAAGCTCCAAAAGGGTACAAGGGCTCGGGTTATGAGAAGGTGTGTGGCACCTTATTGGAAGAGGAGGTTGCGTCGGTTGAAGATTCATTGAAACCCATAAGGAATTCATGGGTTGAGACAGGTGTGTCCATTGTTTCGGATGGTTGGAAGGACTCAAAAAATCAGCCTTTGATCAATGTCATAGCAGTGTCCCCCTAAATGGGCAATGTTTTTGAAAGCCATGGATTGTGAGGGGCAAGTAAAAGATGGACAATTTGTTGCTAATACTCTCATTGCAGCCATTGAGGAAGTGGGACCCTGCAACGTTGTTCAAGTTGTAACAGACAACACCAAGAATTGTAGAGCTGCAGGGTTGTTGGTTGAGGAAAGATATTCACATATATTTTGGACACCTTGTGCAGTCCATTCACTCAATCTTATGCTGCAAAAGATTGGGAATAAAATTGCATAGATCAAAGAATTGTATGCAGAGGCTGAGGACATTCAGATGTTCATCACCAACCACCACTTATCTCAAGGGATCTTTAGATCATTTTCAAAATTGGAGCTATTGAAGGTAAGTGAAGTAGTATTTACATTTTCATAATTTGATTGTGTATTCTAATTTAAATTCTTCTTTAAAGTTTATTTTTAAATTTTAATTATTTTTTTTAATTTGCAATAGGTTGCAGAGACCCACTTTGCCTCTAACACAATCGTCTTGAGACGACTTGTGAAAGTTAGAGAGGCACTTTCTAGCATGGTGATTAGCAACAATTGGTCTATATGGAGGCAAAGCAGAATTGAAAGAGCAACAAAAATTAAGAACATGATATTAGATGAGTCATGGTGAGATCGTGTGGAGTATCTCCTTAGTTTCACCAAGCCCATTTTGAGTATGATTCGCTATACTGACATGGACAAGCCATGCATTGGAGAGATATATGATGGTATAGACTCAATGCTTGAGAAAATCAAGTGCACCATAAATGTGAAAGAGCAAGACCCTGAAGAGACTTTCTTCAAACAAGTGCAAACAATTGTTGAAGAAAGATGGAACAAAATGACAACTCCATTACACCTTCTTGCCTTTGCATTGACTCCAAAATACTATAGTAGTCAGAATCTTTCAGTGCCAAGAAGGCTTCCTCCATATAGAGATTTTGAAGTGGCTGAAGGGTACAAAGCAGCATTCATGAGACTCTTCCCTGATCCTAAATTGCGAGGTGTAGTCATGAATGAGTTCATTGATTTTGTGCACTCAAATGGTCTAGGTGTTGATGCTCTTTGTGATAGGTTCTTAAAGGATGCTCATAGTTGGTGGTACTTCCATGGACAATACTTCCAACATTTGCATCCCCTTGCAATCAAGGTTTTATCACAAGTTTAATAAATTTTCATGTTTTAGTTTTAAAAGTTTCATAATTTCATTTATAATTTATAATTTTTTTATTTTTTATAATATATAACTTTAATTGTTTACTTTGTCTTCATAGGTTGCTAGTTTTACATTTTTTTGTACTAACGAACCGAACCCCCCCCGCCTCCGCCCTCCAAAAAAAATAACTTTTAGCCGAACTGACAAACCAAACACCCGAACCAGTACCAAAACTAGCTACTTAAGTTTTACCTATCTATTTTTTTTATTTGTTTTGAATGTATTCTTTATAAACTTAATTGCAATTGGAATTACAATGACAACTAGTTCTAGCTCCACATGCCAACCTAAATTCAAAAACCAATCCAAGTTCTCCTCTTTGGAAGTATGTTGATATGATATAGCGGTTCCAAGTGGTGGGGTTTATATTTGGATTAATTGGGGGTGTGATATCAAGTATTCAAGTTCATATAGTTGGGTGAAAGCCCAATTGTGTGGAATTCCTAGAGTAGGCATCAAAGAGTAAGTGATAGCATATGTTAATGAGTCGGAGCAAGTAGATGAACTAGTAGGCCATCGAGCAAATCATCCTGTAGAAAAGAGAAGATCAAAAAGAATGAAGCCCCCTATGCCCTCACCTAATCCCAATGTTGTGGTAGAGAGTCACTTCTAAAGAACAACCCACTACAAATAAGAGACCAAAGGGACCTTTGGAAATGGCATTTCAAAATGAGACTCGAGAAATTGTCAATCAACGCATAGTAAAATGTATTTATGCAAACCAGTTGGCTTTCAATGTTTTTTGCTTACCATAATGGAAATAAATGATGAGAAAAACCAATGTAGCTCCAAAAAGGTACAAGGGCACGAGCTATGAGAAGTTGTGTAGCACATTATTGGATAGGGAGGTCAAGCTTGTAGAAGATTTGTTGAAGCCCATAAGAGATTCGTGGGTCAAGACAAGGGTTTCCATTGTTTCCAATGCGTGTAAAGATGCTAAAAATTGGCCCTTGATCAATGTCATAGCAATGTCTCCTAAAGGGGCAATGTTTTGAGAGTCGTGGATTATGAGGGGGAGGTGAAGGATGGCCAATTTATTGCTAACATCCTCATCACAGTCACTGAGGAAATGGGACCCTATGATGTTGTTAAAGTCATTACAAACAGCACAAAGAATAAAAGAATTGTTGGGTTGCTAGTTGAGCCATGCTATTCACACATCTTTTGGACAACTTGTACGGTCCACTCTCTCAATCTTATGCTACAAAATAATGAGAATAAATTGATTGGATAAAAAAGTTGTATGCAATCCAAATGTTTATCACCAACCACCACATGTCGCAAGGCATATTTAGATCATTTTCAAAATTAAAGCTATTAAAGGTAAGTGAAGCAATATAAAAGTTTATGTTTTAGTTTCACTTTAGTTACTTGGAAATTGATTTTTTAAAACTTAAGTCTTAATTTGATTTTGTAATCTAATTCTTCTTTAAAGTTTGGTTTTAATTTTTATTTTTATTTTAATAGGTTGCTAAGACCTACTTCACCTTTAACACAAACATCTTGAGATGACTTGAGGGATTGAGAAGCACTTTCTAATAGCCAACCTTGGTCCATAATGAAGCAAAGCAACACTAAGAAAGCAACAAGTATTAAACAAATGATCCTGGATGACTCTTGGTGGGATCATGTGGAGTATCTCCTCAATTTCAGCAAGCCCATTTGAGTATGATTCGTTATACTAACATTGACAAGCCTTGCTTGGGGGAGAGAGATGATAACATCAACTAGATGAAGACCATCATAAATGTGAGAAAAACCTTGAAAAAACTTTCTTCAAACAAATGCACAAAATTATTGAAGAAAGGTGGAAGACAATAACCACCCCACTACATCTTCTTGCCTTTGTATTGAGTCCAAAATACTATAGTGTTAAGATTATTTCTATGCCAACAAAGATTGCCCCATATAGAGATTATGAAGTTGTTAAAGGGTACAAGACACCATTTTATACTCTTCCTTAATCCTTATTTGCAAGATGTAGTCATGATTGAGTTCATTGATTTTGTACACTCCAATGGTCAAAGCATTGAGGCTTTTCATGATAAGTTCAAGAAGGATGCTCATAGTTGGTGATACTTCCATGGCCAACAATTCCAACACTTGCAGCCTCTCATAATCAAAGTTTTATCATAAGTTAAACAATTTTTTATCTTTTGATCTTTGAAGTTCCATATATAATTTTTTAAAATTTAAATTTTTATAATGTATAACTCTATCTCTCTACTTTGCCATCTGCATCTAAGAGGAATTAAAGCACATACTCTTCTATCCACTCAATAAAGTGTAACAGATTGCACTCAAAAAGGGAAAGAACTTATTCTATTTGAATTCCAACTTGTGCCTCCTTTCGCACAAACAACATGGCTACAAGGAAGGGGACACGAAGTTGTGGGATATGGAGTTAGAGCATATTCACTTGGATGTTTCCACTTTCGACCATGTTGCACTTGAGTCCGAAAGCAAGCACATTTTTAGTGCAAATGGCAGTGGCACTATGTGTGGTTCTTCAAATGTTCCTACATCATCTAATGTCTGCTACGCCCTTAATATTAGAGTACATCGAGTTATGAATAGTCAGCTTGTGACTATCTTAACTCTTAATTAAGTCATATTATCATTACTATATTGTTATTAGTTAATTAGGTCAGCCTAGGGCTTATATAGGGTTATCTAAGTTGCCCTGGGTGATATTCTAAACATAAATAAGGTATATATAGTAGGTAGTCAATCTTATTTCATTCTCCTATTGTGAATTGTGTTCTCATTGGAGATATTTGGAGGTTTTCCCCCTCGAAGTGGCTTGTTATTCTCAGTTATTATTAAGTACTTGCAGCATGTTTCCTATCATATTCTTCTATTGTGTAAGTTATTTCATTACAAGTGGTATCAAAGCATGATCTTGGCACCATAGAGGCAAGGCATTTTTTTAATAGTAGAGGTCATTTTGGGAAGAGCATATCTCTCAGATTTTGGTGAATTTTTCTCTAATTTTTAAAGGGTTTTTGAAGAATATATTCAAGAAGCTACAAGCCAGATTTCAGAGGAATTGGAGCAAAATTGAGCAATTTATTGCAGAATTAGGATTTCTGCCCAAATTATTTGGAAAGTGAATATCTCACAAATCTTGCAGAACTTGTTCCAAATTTTGAGTGGGTTTTTGAAGAAGTAATAGAGGAGCGTACAGTCCAAATTGTAGAGAATTTGAAGCAAAAATAAGTGATTCATTGCAAAATTAGGGTTTCCAACAAATTCACTCTCAAGGCTGCAAAACACCAACTTTTTAGGAGATTTTTCTAGGAGAGTATGACCTATTCCTTGGTAAGTTAACAATAAAACTTTCAGATTATTTTGAATTTATTTGTGTGATTTATTGCAAAATTATTTTCTACCATCATAACGGGGCCTACAACAAGAGGCAAAAAGAATGCTTCCACACCGGGGAAATCTTTCAAATAAGGATGAGGTAGAAATTGACAATATTAACCCTAATGATGAGATCATCAAGGTCAAGGGTGAAATTTCATCAATTAGGAATGACATAAATGAATTTTCTAAGAAGTTGGACACGATTATTCAAGGGATGAAGTGTAAGGGCGAAGATTCGCCTAGTAAGGTGGAAGACAATGCTTTTGTTGGACATGAATTCCTTGGGCTTGACTCAAGTTTCAAGAAGGATCCTTCCTTCAATAATCCTATGCCAAGGCAATTCATACCCAAGTTGGATATGAGAAAGTTTGATGGCAATGATCCAACCAATTGGCTTTGCCAAATGGAGCAATTCTTTGATCTTCATCATGTTCCTAGTCAACAAAAGGTGGCTATGGCATCAATGTACCTGGAACCAGATCAATTTATTTGGTAATGTTGGTTATGTGATGAGAAGAGAAAAAAGGGTCATATGGTCACATGGTCAATTTTTCAAGAGGAACTTGCTACCCATAATGGATAGCTACTTCTACCAACTCATTAAATTAAAGCAAACAAGTATTGTCAAGGATTATATTCAACAATTTCAAACCCTTTGTTTGAGAGTGGAGAATGTGACAAAACAAAATTTGAAGGTACTATTTGTAGGCAATTTAAAGGATCACATAAAATATGACGTATGGTTGTTTCAACCACGATCCTTATCACAAGCAATAATAATGGCGAGACAAATTAAGGAGATGATTTTGGCTAGTAGGTGACAACGGATTGTAAATGTAAGTGATAGGAGATCTCCTACACATTCATTACCTCAACCTACTAGGTTGACTCCACAACAAATTGAGGAGAAGAGAGAAAAAGGGTTATGTTTCAATTGTGACAGCAAATATAGTCACGGACATAAATGCAGTGAAAAAAATTGTTCTATATTGAAGGTCCGAATGAGGAAGAAGAGGAGGAACCAATATTAGAGGGTGATAGGGAGTCACACGATGAATCACATGATTTCCAACCAATCGTTTCTTGTCATGCACTCTCCAAGTTTAGCACCCCACAAACTCTGATGGTAGTGGGTTTCTTAAAGAAGCAGAAAGTAACAATGTTGATCGATTCGGGTAGTACTCATAATTTCATCAACAAAAAAGTTGGCTACTCAGCTAAATTGTTTTATATATCCAACTCTAGAGTTTTAGGTCTTGATTGCAGATGGTGGTATTGTTAGTTGATTTGTAAAGTGCCATAGCATTAAATTGTCTATGGGAGATTCTCACCTTGATAGCCCAATGTATGCTATCTCCATGGCTGCAGCAGATATTGTTTTGGGAGTACAATGGCTTACTACTTTGAGAACAATTGAGATGAACTTCCAAGAACTATTTGTGAGATTTCAATCAGAAGGAGAGACAGTAGAGCTAAGAGGGTTGAAGGCAAAGTCCCCACAAATGGTAAGCTCTCATCAAATGCAGAAGTTGCTTAAGAAAGGAGTTGATGGATTTGTGGCCCAGCTATGTTCATTAGAAGTCTCTCAATCTAATGCTCCCACCCATCCAGATTTACAAGCAGTAATTGATCGTCACCTGATGGTTTTCGGAGATATGCCTAAAGGACTTCCTCCTAAGAGGGATCATGATCATGCCATACAACTAGTTCCAGGGAGCCAACCACCCAACATCAAGCCTTAAAGGTACCCACATATACAGAAAAGTGAGATACAAAAGATTGTTGAGGAGATGTTAGAGGCGGGAATTATCAGGCATAGCCAAAGAGCTTACTCCTCGCCCTTGGTGATGGTGTGTAAGAAGGATGAAACATGGTGCATGTGCCCAAACTATAGAGCGTTCAACATGTACGCCATCAAGGATAACTTTCCTATTCCAATCATTGATGATTTGCTAGATGAATTGAATGGAGCTATGTATTTTACAAAGTTAGATCTTAGATTAGGTTGTCACCAAATTCAAATTAAAGAAGAAGATATTTGTAAGACAACATTTAGGACTCATAAGGGTCATTATGAGTTTTTGGTGATGCCATTTGGTCTTACCAATGCACCATCTGCATTTCAAAGTTTGATGAATTCCATCTTTAAGAAATTCTTGAGCAAGTTTGTATTATTGTTGTTTGATGATATATTGATTTATAGCAAGACATGGGAAGAACACTTGCAACATGTAAATCAAGCATTACAAGTTCTCAAAGATCGTCAACTCTATGCTAGGCCATCCAAGTGCACTTTTGGTCTCAATGAGGTGGAGTACTTGGAACACATAGCTTCCCATGAAGGAGTAAAGGTGGATCCTAACAAAACTAAGGCTACCATGGAATGGCCTATTCCCAAAACCATTAAGAAATTGAGGGGTTTCTTCGGATTGACTAGATACTATAGAAGATTTGTAAAGAATTATGGTCATATAGCAGCAACCCTCACAGCTTTATTGAATAAGGATTCCTTTCATTGGAACGAATCTGCTAATGCAACATTTGAAATGTTGAAGGAGGCTATGTGTACAACTCCAGTGCTTGCCACTCCAGATTTCACCAAGGATTTTACTGTGGAATATGATGCTTCAGGAAATGGTATAGGAGTGGTTCTCATGCAGGAGGGTCGATACATTTCTTTTGAGATTTGTCAATTAAAGGGTAAGAATCAACTCAAACCTATTTATGAGAAGGAAATGCTAGCCATTCTTCATGCAGTAAAACAATGGAGGACTTACCTAATGGGTAGACAATTCAAGGTTAAGTCAGATCATGATAGCCTAAAATATTTTTTGGTTACAAAAAAATCGGGTAGTAGAAGCCAAAGCAGAGGTGGCAAAATGATGTTGCTACACGTAATCTCATTCAACAATTACAGAGTGATCCTAGTAGTTCAGATAAGTTTTGCTTGAAGGGAGATACTTTGTGGTATAAAGAGCGATTGTATCTTTGCAAGAATTCCCCTCTCAAACAAAAGATTCTCACAGAGCTTCATGAGTCTCCAATTGGTGGTCATTCAAGATTTTTGAAGACATCATCGAGTGAAGAAAGACTTCTTTTGGGAAGGGCTAAAGGGGGATGTTCAAAAATTTGTGGAAAAATGTTTGGTTTGTCAAAGAAATGAAGGAGAGACAATTAAGACACCTGGTCTCTTGCAACCCTTAGTTATTCCCAGCTAACATCAGGAAGAGGTCTCCAAGGACTTCATCACAAGGCTTCCAAGATCTAATGGTAAGAATGTCATCATGGCAATAGTGGATCGCCTCACTAAATATGCACATTTTGTTGCATTATCACATCCTTTAACAACAAGTACAGTGGAAAAAGCATTTTTGGAGAATATTCAAAAGCTACATGGTATACCTAAGGTTATTTTAGTGACCATGATCCTATCTTTACTAGTAACTTTTGGACAAATTTATTCTCATGTTTGGGTACTCGATTGGCTCATAGTTCTTCATACCATCCTCAATTTGATGGGCAAACACAGGTTGTTAAAAAGTGTTTGGAATGATATCTGCATTGTTTCACTTCAAATAGACAGTCTCAATGGGTAGATTGGCTACCACTAGCATAATGGTGGTATAACACTTCCTTTCATAGTTCATCAAAAATATCTCCATTTATGGCACTGTATGGATATCATCTTCCTTCCATCACATCATCATTGAAGGTGTCACCAAGAGTTCACGCTGTGGAGGACCACATGCTTCATCAACAAGTACTTTTAGGACTTAAAGAGAATCTATCCATGGCACAAAATTGAATGAAGCAGCAGGCAAACCAATGCCATAGTGAAAGAAGTTTTGAAGTTGGGGATTGGGTTTTATTAAGATTGCAACCTTACAAGCAAATGTCACTGAAGCAACAGTCAAAGAATAACAAGTTGTCTCCAAAATATTATGGCCCATATCAAATCATGCAAAAGATAGGTAGTGTTGCCTACAAGATTGAATTGTCATCATCAACAAAGATACATCCAGTTTTTCATGTTTCTTGTTTGAAGAAGGTAATTGGGAATAATATCCCTACTCAGACAATATTACCCGAGCTCGATGAAGAAGGAAGAATCATATTGGAACTAATGTTTATTCTTCATAAACACACAAGGAAGTTAAGGACCAAAACACTCACTTAGTATCTTATCCAATGGAAGAATTTACCAATTGAAGATGCCACATGGGAGTATGAGTTCATTCAGAAGCATCCAAACTTGTTTCACATTGAGGACAATGCTTCTCTAAAGAGGAAGGGCATGCTACACCCTTAATATTGGAGTACATCGAGTTATGAGTAGTTGGCTTGTGGCTATCTTAACTCTTAATTAAGTCATATTATCATCATTATATTGTTATTTTTTTAATTAGTTCGGCCTAGGGCTTATATAAGGTATCTAAGTTGGCCTGGGTGATATCCTAGGCATTAATAAGGTATATATAAGAGGTAGTGAGCCTTATTTCATTATCATATTGCGAATTGTGTTCTCATTGGAGATATTTGGAAGTTTGCTCCCTCGAAGTGGCTTGTTATTCTCAATTATTATCAAGTATTTGCAGCATATTTCCTATTATATTCTTCTATTGTGCAAGTTATTTCATTACAATGTCAATGATGATGATGTTGATGATTTAGAAAATTCATATGAGACTAAAACCTAATTGTTGAACTCGCTATTATCATTTTAATATTGAACTTGAAGTTTGAACAATGAATATTTTATGATATTTATCATTTATGTTTATGGTAGTTTTGTTTATTATATGATGCTATGTGGATTTTTAAACTTAATTCCTACTTTTAGGCTACAAAAATCATCTATATATATATATATATATATATATATTTATATATATATATATATTTATATTTTACTCTTTTTTGTACAAATAACCCAAAACAAGCCCAACCCAAAAAAAAATTCCAGATCCACGAACCAAATCCGTGAACCCAAACCAAGAACTGAACCAAAACTGGCAACTTAGCATTTATCTAACTTCCTTTCTATCCTCTTGCTTTTACACTAATAATAATTGCTTTTAAATCCAAGTCCTCTACTAACAACTAACTAATTCTTTCTTTTCCTTTAATAATAATCACTTTTAAATCTAATTTCTCCATTAAATCTTAATAACAATGTTTACATTTGGCTCAATTTGTTGTTTATGATAACCAGTGATACATTTTATTTGACAATCTCAAGATCCTTGAGAGCTCAACAATTCACCTGCAAGGTAGGCTTTCAATTTAGTCTAGCAATGGAAGTTGTATATCTCAAATTGAGTGAAATGTTCATGTACTCTTGCACATACCCATTTAAATTTATTAGTATATAAATATGGGAAGAAAGAAATTATATCAATTTTGATTGCCCACAAATGACTCAACTAGATCAACAAGACTTAAAAATGTCACCAGTAATAATAGAAACATCGTATAGGGTGCTTAAAGCATCTAAGACATATGGACGCAAAAAAAGATGGCTTATCAAGAGAAGCATAAATACTAGAAATAAAGTGGTGAACCCTACAGAGTGTTCATGCAACCAGTTACAAGTATGGTCAAAGGCATCATCCGCATAACTAAACAACTGTATAGTCACCAGTAAAGAGTTTGAGGGCATCCTCTAAAGAGTGGGTCCAACTAAGAGGTATCGAAGAAAATATCCTCAAAGAGACATCTAGGAGCCCCTTATTGAAAGAGAAGGGAAAGAATTTCCCTCAATATCCAACAACAGAAATCTTCCTGAATAATGTATGTCTGGACATTATCTCTAGACAAATGTGGGGATGAGCAGTTGTCACTCTTGGCCATAGCCCTGGTCATAATCTCTAGAGTGAATGTGAACATTCATATTCATCACAATTGTGAGTATTAATTCAAAGTTGACAGCTACGCATGCAAAATTTTCAACAGATAAGCTAAAGGTTATTCCTAAATTGTTAAATAAATTGCTATTTGCTTGAAATTGGGAACTGAGATGTAACAAAATCATCAAGCCATTAGGTTCCATGTTCAAACATGACAAGAGCTGGTACAAAGCACTAGGGGACTTGAACATGCATCCATCTGTGATATCAAAGAGAGAATGCCTTCACATCACCAGGTAAGAAATCACTAGAGTAACTAAGAAAGAAAAGCAAGTTTACCAAGAAAAGGTGAAACTTGGCATCCCTAGGAAATAAACAATAAGAAAAATTATGTTAGTATCCACAAATAACCAAAATAGTTCAAGGCTCAGAAAGTATAATCAGTTATAAAAGAGAATTATTACAGTAAAAAAATCCTAGGTTATAAAAATTAACCAAACACAAAGTACAAAAGGCGGGTGAACAAAGCAAGAGAAGTTAAATCTAAAGTGGTTAAGCTCCAAGCAGATGGAGATCAGATACAATACCTTGGGAACTAAAACATCCATAGCTGCTACAGTCTTTCCATCAGCATTTTGTCGCATATAGAAAGCCTTAATATCCTGAAGATTTAGAAAGGTTTGAAATTTTGAGGTACTGTAACCTTCATAACAGTAATATAATAATCCAACCTAAGCTGCATAACATCACATGCACAAGACAAGGCACTTGCTTTGGGATAATCACTTATAATAACTGGTGAACCCGAAAAGGCTTCCTCTGTTATGTAGCGCTCATGCTCGCTTTGCAAATCACATCCCCACTTTACCTGCATACGTGTGATTTACAAGTAAGCAATGTTAATCACTTTGATTCACTAGAGAAGGGAACCATGTGGACATCCCAAACAAATTACACATTAATTCACTTTCAAATTCTGCTCAGAAATTATAGTTAGGGATAAAACAAATTCTATATTTAATGCACATCATACAGAGGAAATATTTTACAAGATATGAAAAATGGTGGTAGAAAGAGAGAATTTTTTACCAAACAGGAAAAGTATTAAGTACAAGAACAAAGGTACTATCAAGGTCATTAACTTACTGGGAATTGAAATTGTTTCTTTGCTTTCAAAAGGAGTTCAACAGCATCAGTATAAGTCAACTGCACAAACTCCTTTTCTGATACATTCTGCCAGGGCATTGAAAAAAATGTTTATTAAATCAAAAATGAGAGAGAACAGATTTCAGAGAGCTTAGGGAGAAGAATTTGAAATAGCATTGCCAACATCAAATATTGGTTTCTAAACTTTACTTAAATACATTAGTAATATAGGAAAAAGCTGATGTTTAGTTTGTATGAGCAAGTTCTACATGGTCAAAAAAAAAAAATATCATAGAGGCCACCTGGTTGTCCGCATACATACATTTAATCGAGCAATTATCCCTTTCTCAATCCATGTATTAAAGAATTCCATATCTTCTTTGCAATTATCCAAAATGTATCTCAGCTGCCATAATTGCATTGCTTGGTTACAAATTGATTAAGAATGAGCAGAAAGAAAATGCTTAATCGACCAAACTGAAGCAAGGAAATAACTAATTTGGAGTGATGACCGTAATTTGCAGACGCTGTAGATAAATTCTCATTCAAAATCATGGCATGAATAGTGACCTACGACATACTGGAGATACGCAGTTGCACAAGCCATATCATCATTCAAATTTGCAAAAGCAAGCTCTGGTTCAATCATCTACTCTGGCTCACAATGTGAAAAATTAGAGATAGGTGGTCAGTTTCTTAGAGGGGACATACTCCAATTATCTGTAAAAAAGAAACGAAAAAGAGAACATTCATAAGAGCTAAATTTCAAACTACAAACAAACCAAATGTTCTGCAATTGAAACAGAATATAAATTACCCAAAATTCTGCTAAATGACGTGAAGTGTTTGAATTTTCAGCTCGAAATGTAGGACCAAAAGTGTATACCTGAAAAGCAATAAAGGAAATCAGTATATTGTTTACTTAAAATAACTTCAACATCTAGATTATAGAATAATTACTTAAAAAGAAAAACTTGCTTGTGAAAATTTATTGGAGAGAATTCCTATAGAAGAGATTCCATACATCACATAGAGCAGACGCATAGGTTTCTGCATTTAGCTGCCCAGAAACTGTCAAAAATGTTGGTTTTCCAAAAAAATCCTGCAAACCAAAAACTGATATTGTTTTGCAGTGTATAAAAATATGAGGTCTGCAATGTAGGATTGTCTACCAGCAAAATAGAAACATGAATCATGCCCATTTGAACTACAATAATAAAGAAACAAAAGAAAAAGATGAAGATAACATTGTCCCCTTAGATGAGACTAAAAGCCAAGTGAGATAGAAATGCTAAACAGCCAGGCAAAGGAAAATTGTTATCTACTAATACATTGACCATATCATCACCTTACTATCATTAGCAGAATTGAAACTGCTGACATGCAAGGCCAGGAATGCGAGTTATATATAATTTTTTTAAAAGTAACAGAAAAAATACAGTAAACCAATATTTGGGAAAATTACCTCTGACCAATCAATTGAACCATCCTTTGTGCCAGGGATCTTGCTGACTGGAGAACCAATGTCCTCTTGAGAAAACGGGATCTGTTACATAACAGCAAAATCTCATTAGTAATACTGCAATAAGACAAGGCAGGAAATCAACGAGTATTTTAGAACAAAACCAAAGAACCCAAGAAAAGCAATCTCACTTCAAGTAAATGACCACATAGAGAAAGCATCCAAGTAGATAATAAATGAAAAGTAAAAACAAAAAAAATAATCCCATACAACAAAAATTAGTTTAATTATCACTCGAAGAAACACCAAAGGGCACTAGTACACAATATTCAACCATATCCAGACTCCATACACTGCACTTGGCCACATGCTTTGTGCTATGTTTAGATGACAATATTGACTATTTTATGTACTTGGTCCCACATTTTATGTGAGGCTTAAGTAACATTGAGATCATAGATTGATAGATAGATAGATAGATAGAAGGGCTATATTATTTTTTGTTTTAGCAAAATACATGTACTTATATTGACGTATCTAAGGCAAGTATAGAAGGCACTAATCAGGTTTTCTATAGCAAAGTTTTGTAGGTGACTTTTATCAGGCGTGTATCCTTGAAACATTGAAATATGAACTGCTAGAATATAAGTTACAACCAAACAGATTAGACATTGCCACTAAATGGATATTCAAAGTGTAACATTTATCATCTGAGATTAATGTAGAACAGAGCATGTAGAAATATCATTCTTTATCCTCATTCAAGTTTGACAGAAAGAACTGAACCTTTGTGGGCTAAAACTAGTGAGACACAATCAATCTGCTTCCAGAGAATCGGCACTTTTATGTGTCATATGAGCAGCAACATTAACTGGCTTTTCTTTGATAAAACCCAGATCCATATCAACTAGGTTTGACAATGCACACAGAAGCCCGACAGAGGGCCTTGGACTTTTAAAAGCTGGGTGATTAGTATCAATTCAGTCTCTGTTGATCTCGGTGTTTTGATGTGGAAATAAATTGACAAGAGAAATGGCCAGCACTGTTGCTGCCAATGGAAATTTTCCTTTGTCTTACAAGCATTTGAGATTTGATGAGTTCTCTTGCCCTTCTGTTTTCTAACCAAACATATTAAGAGAAGTCTTCCTTTTCAGCCCAGGGAAGGGAAAGAGGATGTCATTGACAAGTCTGATATAGAATTGAATTTCCAACTTGACCTGGGTAAGAACATCTTAAAATCTGGTGTTGTCACCCACGATATTTGATCAGAATTGAATCATTAAGAACATGGATTTTCGTTTTGATTGATGTCATTAGACTAATCTTGTATTTGTATGACTAAGACCTATGTTACCAGTTTTGGTAGGGATACTAGTTTGGGTTCGTGGATCCGGCGAAAAAAAAGGTTGGGGTTGGGTTCATTTTGGGTATATATATATATATATGCAGACTAAAAACAGGAATTAAGTTTAGAATACCATAGAGCATAATACAATCAACAAAACCATCATAAACTCTAATGTCATTTAAAACATAAATGATAAATATTACAAAATATTAATTGTTCAAATTCAAACTTCAAGTATATTAAAATTACAATATCAAGTTCAACAATCAATTTTCAGCATCATAAGGATTTTCTAAATCATCAACACCGACATCATCATTGACATTAGATGATGTAGGAACATTTGAAGAGCCACAAGCAGTGCCACTGCACTCGTATGAAAAGTGTGCTCACTTTTCGAACTCAAGTGCAACATGTTGGAAAGTGGAAGCATCCAAAAGTCAGTTTGCTCTAGCTGCATATTCCACAGCTTCATTGGGGTATGGGGGCAATACCCAAATGAAGACCTTCATGGCGCACACCATTTTCATAATTGTTTAAAATGCAACAGCAAAGGTGGAAAAGATTTTTAAAAAAGACAAAAAAAGGCAAAAAAATGGACAAATTCGCTCTAGGTTCACCTAAGTTCCCTCAGATCCTACCCAGGTTCATCCCAGACGAATCCAACCCCACTCTCCCGCATCTTGACCATATCCGCAGGAAAATCAGACCAAATCACAGATCCAGGTTGAACCGAACTTGATTCTAGCCGCTTTGCAGGCGGGTCCAATAACATAGACTAAGACATGTTCACACCCACTCCACGAAGCAGAATCGGACAAACTGAATTGCATAAGGATAGGCATGAGCCAAAGACATACAGAAAGGTTCAAGGATGATACAGACATCACAAGGATCACAGTATTTGTGAGATTAATTACATTGTACTAAATTACTAATTATGCTGAATCCAAATCCATCCATCATATTCCACTTAAGCTGAATCAGATTTACAAAAAAAGGGTTTGTACTAATTTGACTCATGCAAAATTCACCCCATATAAGACTAAATTTTAAACTCAAATGTCACAAACATACAACAAAGTATTTCTCTCACATTGCTTTGATTGTTTGCCATTTGGGGTCTCTATCTGATTTAGAGCTCAAACATTTGTTTAAATATACCCCTTAGGGTCATGCATTCCTCAATTTGGGAGCTGTAAGACATGTTTACAACTAAATAAATAGTGAAGCAATCTACTTAAGAACTTTTCTGATCAAGGCAAGCTAGTAGAGCATCGTAGTAGTGTTGCAAAGTCCCACAGTGTTCTTGGAGGCTTCATTGAAACAAATGGTAAGTAAATCTTATTGGCACAACTTGGATGAAACTAAACAAACTTATGGGTTTTGACCCCACTTGAGCTAATGCAGACATAGTAAAATTATCACAGTTACAGTTTTTAAATTGGGAAGCATTTGAACAAAGAAATAAGGGGCTACTAGATTCCATACATTATATGCAACCACACAAGCACACCTAGATATTTCCTACTCCTCAGACTTCTCTTTAATCAGTATTACAGTTTAATACAAGCTGCCATATACTACTTCTCTCCAACTCCTCTTATATACTCTACACTCTTCTCTCATCATCCCATCCTAACATGGTACAGTAGCATGTATAATGCCTCACCACATTAGCAAACATAAGAACATAATTCATGTGATAATTAATGCTAATGAATTTCATTTGATTGCATCTTTATTCTTCTTTTATGTTTTTCTCTCTTGTAGAAGAAATACTGCAAAAATTGCTGGTTCTAACATGGTATCAAAGCTCTAGATTTGTAAGTGTCCTCTCAAATTTTTTAGGGTTTTAGCCATGAGGTTGTAATTAATCCATCATCGAGTGAAACAAACCTCAAAGTTGCATCCAAAAAGCATCCCCTAAGATCACTTTTCCAAACACTAAAATTAGACACTAAAAAATTTCAAGCATATTTTTGGGGGGCTTAAAAAATTTCTTCTTTGAAATGCATACAACACATGGAATCCATGCATTAGAACGGATCTGTACATCCTTACCACTCATATGCCATTACTATGCTTGTACCTTCGGCTCTAGGTTGCAAAAAATTCTAACATCAATTTGTTCTATTAATTAGGTAAGATTTTTATACAATGGTCAGTTAATTTTATGGCAGTTTATTTTGGTCTATCTGCCCAATGGTTAACACTCAATCTGCAGTTTTAACATGCGATTAAAAGTCTCAATGGGAATTTTGTTTTTAAAAAGCCTCCACTACATACGTTGCTTGATGATTTAGTAAAATAATGAGATACATTTTATTAACAGAAGAGCCTTGCTCTTATAGAAATAACAAACCCTACAAATTAGGGAGAAGTAGTTAACTGAAAGAGTTAACTAAACGTTAAATGGACAATAAACAAACAGTTAACTGAAACAAACTAAAGTAAGTTAACTACAAGTTAACTTACGACTAACTAAAGACTAAATAAAGCTAAGATGACCATTAATATTACATTTAATATTTTAATACCCTCCCTTAATGGTCATCATACAAACAAAAACTAAGTCTACCCATATTGTGCAGGTCATCAAAATGCATAGTGTGTAGACTCCTTCTGCTCAATCTGCTCCGCTACGTGAGCACTTTGCTTAGATGCTTCCTGGTTGGACTTCTCATCAGCCAACTGCTTTTTGCAATACCTCTGTATATGACCAATCTTCCCATAGTAATGGCAAGTAAAAGACTTCTTGGAGCCCTCCTCCGAATCGCCTCATTCTGTCTGTTGAGTGGACTTACCTTTGCCAACGTCCTTGGCAGTAAATGCTTGTTCAACACTTGGAGACTCACTGCTACTCCCAAACTACTTCTTCCACCAATCCTACTGCAAAAGCTTGTTGCACAACTCATCAAACTTCAAGTCAACATTGGTGGATGTAATGTTGAGCGTTTCGATGAAGTGCTCGTAGGAACGTGGCAAACTCTTCAAAGTGATCACCACCACATCCTCCTCTTCCATCTTACAACCAATGGCCTCCAATTGATCGCGAATATTTTTTATTTTCATCAAGTGCTCCTACAAAGACACTTGGTCATCCATCATAATAGAAAAGAGCATATTCTTCAGAAAGAAAGCCCTTCCCTTGTCTGAGGTCTCATGAAGATCTTTCAGATGCTTCCTGATGCTTTCAAATCTCCGCAGTAGATTTACTAAATGGTATTTCTGGTAACATCTCATCAGTGACAAATAATTTTAGAAGCATAAATGCCTCCCTATTACTTCCATCATACTTGTCCTGATCCTTCCCAGCAATAGTGGGACGAACTTTTATACCTAGAACAAGCACATCCAAACACTGGTACTCAAAGATGGTAAGCATCCTCTGCTTCCATGTGTTGTAATTCTTTCCATTAAACCTCTACAAACTTTCCAACATAACATTGGACAAAGACGCCATCCCTCCTATTTTCCAAAGCACGAAAAAGAGTTTGATCAGCTAGCAAAACTCCCGATTTTTCAAAAATGTCTGAAAAAGAGGCTCAAAAACTGTAAGATTTTTTTAGAAAAACCCTCAAAAACTCTCAGATTTTCAAAACTCTGTGTAAATTTTTTAAGAAAAATTTTGAAAACTCTATACAGAAATTTTATTTTTTCCAGAATTTCTGTCAAAATTGGCTCCAAAAACAATAACCCTTAAGCTACCATTAAATATCAGAACCCAGCACAAATTTCAAGGCACAGATTTCGAGATACCCTAAAAAATCTAACTACCCAGAAAAGTTCTCGAAAAACCCATAAAGAATCTGCTATCAGAAAAAAAATTCCACTAGAATCAAAGGTTTTATTGCCAAAACCCTAGTAATCACGATTTTCAAAAGATCACGTCTCAGAAAGACAAAAAATTGCGTCCAGATTCTTTGCAAAAATTCGAGCAAAGGCCAGAAGAAAAACGCAGCACACGAAGACTTGAAATCGCGTCTTCAAAACTAGGAAGATCGCGGCCTGAAATCTTCAAAAATCATGTCTCAAATATTCTTCAAAAAATGCGTGCAGGTCAAGCGCAGAAAGAGGGTAAAATCCGCACTAGAAAATGACGAAATCGCGTGCCCTGAAAAAATACAGAGAAATGGCGCGATTTAGAGACAGGAATATTGCAATATCTTTCAAAAGTCATGACACCTAGATAACACTAAAAAAACGCAACCATAAACCCTCATGCGCGGCAAAAACAAATGGAAGAAAAGATCGAGCGCGAACAGAATAAGGATAAACGAGAAGAAATCCTTCGAGCGCGATTTATCCAGATAAACCCACGAAAAAAAAATGACCCGCAAATTCTCTACCCAGAAAGAAGACGCAAAAAATAGGAACAAAAACCCTCCGAAAATTTCAACAGATGAAGCTCAACTAACCAGGCTCGAACATGAGCTCTGATACCATGATGATTTAGTAAAATAATGAGATACATTTTATTAACAGAAGAGCCTTGCTCTTATAGAAATAACAAACCCTACAAATTAGGGAGAAATAGTTAACTGAAAGAGTTAACTAAACGTTAAATAGACAATGGACAAACAGTTAACTGAAACAAACTAAAGCTAAAGACTAAGTTAACTACAAGTTAACTTGCGACTAACTAAAGACTAAATAAAGCTAAGATGACCATTAATATTACATTTAATATTTTAATACTACCAAGTCTACACCGCTGGAAATTTTCCCCTTCGCCACCACCTAGGATGTTTCTCAACCCATCCACTGCAACCTCGCTAGATGGCGCTACTCCACCACAGTGCCACCCAATCAAGCCACCTCAACCCGGCTGTGAGCTAGCAACCTCTGGTCCATTTTCTTGCCATAAAGGAGCTGATTTTTTTCTTTTGACATAACGTGAATATAGTCCATAGTTGGAAGACTCACCGAAAACTCGACGAGTCTTCAAAAACTCGCAAGTTTTTTGGCTCAGTGAGTTCTTTTGACTTTAACTCACCAAAAACTCGCCATGAGTTTTTGCCGAAAACTCATCAAGTTTTTGGCGAGTTTTCGGCAAAAACTCGCTGAGTTCGTGCCAAAAACTCACCGGACTGTGCACAACTAGGGGTCGCATCAAAAAAGGCCATTTCACAACTCAAAAACACATTTCTTCTTGTTTGTAGAGCAAAAAACCCCCCCCCAACCAAAAAGACACCATTTGCAACGTTCTGCCATCAAGAAGAGTGGATTCAATCGCATTTTTTTGCAGATTGTGAAGGCAAATTCGAATCACAGGTAGGTTTTTGGTTTTCCTCTTTTTTTTTGTTTAATCATTTTCTTTCATTCTTTTTGCAAAATATTGATTCTAAATTGACAAAAAAAACCTCATAGAGCAAATAGAAGCAAGATTTTTGCATTTAGATTCCAAAAAACAAGATTCATGTTGATATTTTCTTATTTTTTGCATTAATTTCACTGTTTTTTAAGTTTTTCAAACCTAGTTCAAATTTTTGATTTTAAATCTTTTTTGTTTGAAACTAATGTTAATTTATTTACTGATTTAATCATTTAAACACATTTGTATCAATTTTTTTAATGATTTATCATTTTATGTGTATAATTTAGGTTGTTCTTTTAATGTTTTTGTATTAAAAATCTAATATGTTGTACAACTTTTTGTAGGCTCCGCCCCACCGGTGCCCATTAAATCATGGGTTTCAGGAACTCCTCCTCCAGGAGCTAAAGACACTACATAGATGTATGTTGTGAGAGGACCATCACCCGGATCCGTTGTTTGCACTGAATGTAAGAAGGTACATTTTTGAGGCATAATTCGACTCAAATACCATCTTGCAAGCTTTACTCATCGTGATGCCAAGGCTTGTCCTAAGGCCACATAAGAGATAAAAAGAGAGATGAATGCCCTCCTTGCAGTTGCCGAAGAAAAAAAATTGCAAAGGGAGAGGACAAAGGCAACCATTGCAGCAACCATAGCTAGTGGACATGGTCATGAGCAAGTGGAGATAGAGTCTCAATCAGATGAGGAGGCAGATACTGAGATTGTGGGCTCTCTTCGTGGTCCACGCATTCGTGCCCGTGGCACACCAACCTCTAGACCCCCCACTTCCTCTACTTCAAGTAGAGTGCCACCACCGCCTACATCTTCACGCACACCACATAGTTTTCTTGTGCCAAGAAACACACCAGAAGCACAGACATCATTGGAGCCTACAGGGTGGAATAAGGAGGTGCATCAACATACCGACATGGCATGTGCAGATTTTTGGTATTTTAATAACATTCCATTCAATGTGGCGAGTAGTCCCTATTGGCACAATTTGGTTACCGTATTGACAATTGCAGGAAAAGGCTGCAAGCCACCTTCTCGCAAAGACTTGCGTGGGAGGTAAGTCAATTTAAATTTTATGCTAAGTTTATGTTCTTTAATTTAAATTAGTTTATGTTAAATTTGAGCTTTAAAAAAAAAAAAAAAAAAATTGTACTTATTTTACTTTGTACTTGTAGGTTGCTCACAAATGCTACTGAAAGAGCGGTGCTAGTAGTGGTGTTGATGTTCATGTACAGCGTCGGTCTTTACTTCCAGCCAATATCCTTTACTTAATGATGATAAATTAAATAATAGCCCAAGACTACTTAATTTATAAGAGACACCAATTGTGCATTCAATCTGATCATAAAATTAACAAGTGGAAGAGCAAAAGAAAGAATGGAAGAAACATGGCTGCACCATTCTTTCTAATTTGTGGACAGATAGGAGAAACCGCACCATCCTTAATTTTTTGGTTTCTTCAAAAGGTAAAGTAGTGTTTTTGAAATCAGTGGATGCCTCCAACAAAATAAAAAATGCAAAAACATTATGTACATTGTTGGAGGAAATTGTCATGGAGATGGGGATAGATAATGTGGTGCAAGTCATCACGGATAATGCAACAGCATATGTGGCAGCTGGGAGATTGCTTGAGGATAGACATCCTACACTTTTTTGGTCACCATGTGCAGCGCATTGCCTTCACCTTCTTTTGGAGGATATAGGCAAACTTGTTCGGGTCGCACCGATTGTAGATGATGTAAAGAGCATCACAAAATTTTGATGAGAGATCATATGCAAGGGAAGGAGTTGGTGAGATCGGGTGCCACAAGGTTTGCAATAGTTTTCCTAACGCTGCAAAGCATTTCAGGTTCTTTGACTGCTTTAAAACAAATGTTTGTGAGTCAAGCATGGGTGGACTCCACATATTCAAAGAAGCCCGAAGGAGATAAGAGTTTCAAGAATAGTCTTCAACAACCTATTTGCACAACATGCATTCAGAGGACGGAGCCCAGCATTGAGATGAGAGACCTCATTGTCCAAGAGTTGGATCTTTATAAGGAAGGGGTAAACTCTTTTCTTCAGAGCTAGCTATTCGAGGAAGAACCACTCAACCACTAGGTATAAAATTGGGAGTCTTTTAAGTTTATTTCACCTGCACCTTATAATTTGACAAAATGTGTTTTGAGTTTGACTTTGTTTTCTAACTCTTCAATATATTTGTTTTTGCAAATGTTTGGTGGAAAAATAGGGTGGAAATACCAAACACCTCCAAAAAATTGCCCTTCGCGTACTATGTCAGCCTTGTAGTGCATCCAGTTGTGAGTGGAATTGGAGCTTGTTTGAGGCCATTCACATGAAGAAGAGGAACAAATTCGCTCAAAAATACCTCAATGACCTTGTGTTTGTGCAATACAACCTTCAGTTGCGCACAAAAAGAATAGAGGACAAATCATTGGATCCTATTGATTTGGATGAGATAGATCCATACAGTGATTGGAAAGGACGAGATGAGCAACCTCCATTGTTTACCGTAGACGAGATTCTTGATTTCAAGAGACAAGCAATGGAGGATGTGGGTGCAACAAGAGATGTAGGGTTGGAGGACATTCCTAAGGATGAGGAGGAATCATTGCCAAAGGTAGAGCCAAATATTTCCAAGATGGTGGTTGAGCCTCAACCAAAGCCTTCCATGCCAACCGAGGAGCCACCAACATCGCGTATCCATGCCAACCGAGGAGCATCTACCTCTTCCCTAGCTTTGACTAAATTAGGGAAGAGCAAGGTGTAAAATGTTGTATTTAGTATTTACTTCTAGTTTTACTATTTTCATTTTCAGCTATCTATTGTAATTTGTATCAAACTATCAGGCTTTCAGCCATCAAGATTTTGCATGAGAATGCGATTTTGTATTCAATCCTCTATTAATGTCAATCAAATTTAATAGAAAACACTTTTGTAATCATTTATGAACTCATTGGATTCATCTTGTCATTGAAATTTGCAAAAAAAATGTTTTTCTAATGTGATTTTAGCAATTTTTTAAGTTCCCGAGTTTTTGCCAAGTTTTTAAAAACTCAAAAAATTTTGGGCTTGGCGAGTCTTTTGGCGAGCCAATTTTTCTAAGTATGGAATATACTATGCATATTTTCAAAAACGAATAGCCTTCAAAAAGCTAGTTCCAAGAAGAATCTAGTAGTACTTGTCTTTTTCCATAATTTTCTGTCAATTTCTTTTATTGTTGGTTGAAGTCCGATAATCCATTTTGGCTTCCAAGCTGATATCTTTTTGGCAATTTATCCAATTTTCGCAATTCTTGTGGCATCGGAAAGGTATTGAGGAGGTTTTCTCAGCCATCCATTTATTTTTTTCAAATTCAACCCCAAGTATATTTTACTTAGTTTTTTGATTATTTGAATTTTATTTGATATCTTGGACATATTAAGTTTTGTCTTTTTGGGTGGGCTTCATTTTTTATTATCTATTACGTATTTATTTTTGTTGGTTGTAATCATGTCTCCAAAATCAATGGAAAACCAAATGTGATTATTGTGGGAAGAAAAGGCATACAATAGATGAATGTAGACTAAAGGAACTTGATGATCTGAAACTTCTTTATTAACTTAATCGATTGAGACAGCTTTGCATTGCAAATGGCATCAATTTCCCAAATTCCTCTAACCCAATATTTGTAAATACATTTGATGTTGACACTTGGACATCTTCTGTGGATGCGACATCATTCAGGGATGAGCAATGTGGTCAAATGACATGCATTGAGATCTCTACTCCATCACTTGTTTGTCACTACTTCAAAGTTCAGTGTTGCTTCACAGAGAGCCTCCAACAATTCCTTGCAGCAATATCATTTTAGTCTTCTAGATCCACTTCATTGGGATTCCTTTTTATTAAACATTTCATCATTGTTTGTGGAGTCTCACATTGTTGATGTGGAGGACATATTGGAGGATTTGCACCTCATAGTTGATGACACTGAGGTCATCACATCATCTTCGGTGTTTCGAGATGCAATTCAATATGTGTCCTCTCCTAGTTCCACTTCTCTAATTGGGCATTCAATTTTTGTTTTGAAGAAGACATCTTTTTCAAACATGAGTACACCATAGTTGCATTCCGAAGCACACATTTGGATTTGGGTTCCCTATTCTTCCAAATTATGGGAATGGCTTCTACATTCACCAATGGATCTCTTTCTTCCCAAGGGGAGAAATATTGTTTGCAAGCAGTGGAGCATTTTCTATCTTCAAGTAGTCATCATAGACACAGGAGCTACTTCTTGGACGAGATTCAAAATCTCTTCCATCCACTCTCTCGTATGGAGGTGGTGGGGCAGCATGCATGTGTAGTATCCATTATGTATTTGTGATGAAGTTGGTTGATTGTGATCCATCACTTGTACATGTTTTCTCTATTTTGGATAGGAGTTTTCTCCTACTAGGTTTTTCTCCTTTACTCCTATTATATGAGGGATCTTTGTTTGTAAATGGGTACTTGATAATGCCTTGTTGAGATCCATATTTCCTTTTAGCTTGTGTGTGTAGTTGGTTGATTGTGATCCATCACTTGTACATGTTTTCTCTTTTGGATAGGATTTTTCTCCTGCTGGGTTTTTCTCCTTTACTCCTATTATATGAGGGATCTTTGTTTGTAAATGAGTACTTGATAAGGCCTTGTTGCCAAGACCCATCTTTCCTTTTAGCTTGTGTGTGTAGCCTACTTAAGTTGCACTTATTAGGGGGTGTTATAGTGAAATTATATTCACATTATCATAAGTTATTAGGAAGGCCTTATTTGGGATTTATTTTCCTTTTATTAGTTGCCACTCTTATCACTTAGGATAAGATTGATTTTTATCTTTTCCATTTTATGTGGAGTATATATCTTATTGCTATTACTCATTTGGTAATTAATGCTTATGAACTGCATTTGATTGCATCTCTATCCTCTTTTTATTTTTTTTCTCTTGTAGAAGAAATACTGCAGAAATTTCCGGTTCTAAGACTACGGTCTTATATTAAAATGTGAAATATTTTATTATGCCATAGGATGAACATCCCCATGGGTGTCGTGGCATGTTTGGTTGGTTCATGGTATACGAATCACATATCAACTAGATGAAAAAATGTGCTTAATTTCATTGTATGCAGCTAATTCATTAATTTTCAGCTCTTTAAGCATCACAATTCTTGGGATAAATTTTGTTTTCAAGTAAAGATCAGAATACAGCAATATAAATCAGTCTTTCGATATTTCAGTATGTATGAGACTTGTTTTCATGAATTGGGAATGTAATATCCATTCTGATCACAGATCAATATTGCTTAGATTCTAATTGTTGGAAAGGATGAGAAAACTTGTCAATGTTGTTGAACAGCAACTTGAACATATAGTGTGGGATGCATCTGAAACTCATAGTCAAAATGATACTATCTTTCAGTTCTTAGGACAGAAGCCTTCTATTTCTTTCCTCCAGCTCTCCCCTCTTTGGAAAGAAAAGCCCTGTTGGTATTAAGCTAAGTTGCCGAATCGAGTATGGGTACAGGGACGGATATGTGGGTACAGTATGCAGATACGACAATTTTTTGGGAAGGGGCTGGGTACGTTCTGGGTACATTTGTACAATATATATAAACTGAGGGTATGCTAAAAAAAAATGTAAAAATTGAAGTATCATTATTTATTCAATAGCATATCAATATTATCTAATATTATTATATTAATAATAAATATTACATAGACTATATAATTATATTTAATAATATAATATATTATATTTAGTTTTATTATTTTAATTCAATCATATAAACCAAATATTAAAAATGAATTCAAAAATTATTTAATATTTAAATATACTATTTAATAAATTTTACAACTTTTTGTATTTTAAATTTTTTTATATATTCATATATATCATTATATTTTAATTTAATAATATATGTTCAATATTCATAGATAAAATTTAATTTATATTAAAAATATTATACTATATAAATCTGTATTTAAGAATATATATTCATACATCCTTAGCTATTTGCCCTCTCACAACATTAGAATGAAGATTCGCAGTTCACAGTAGAAGAAAATGAAGATTTGTAGTTCACAGCAGAAATATATTTTAAAAGAAAACTTGAATTGTCGGTCGACTCTCGCAGGTATGAGACTTGTCAATCGTTGGCTAGGTTTGACTGCAAATATTCAGCTTTGTTGGAACGAAAACTAAAAAACCCTCCCTATTCACGTTTGTCCCCATCCGGCATATTCGTGGCATTAAAAAAAGGAAAAATGTCAAATGCTTTCGTTAAATGTTTTGTTTTAGGGTTTCTTTTGTTTTCGAAAAGACAATAGACACCTGGAATCACCCTGTTATTGTTCTGATGTTGATGTTATTGCAGCTTTGGGCTTCATACTTCCTTATTTATTTGTGATTATTTAATGGCAACATATCTCTAAGATGGCCGACCTCCTTTGTAATTATTATTTATTATTTGTAATTATTTTTATGGTGGCAGACCTTGTCCTTGAAAAGGTGAGACCCCTCTAAGCAACATGTATATATAGAAGGTCACTTTCTCTCATTTGTGTATCAAGCAAGTTCGATTATTCCTTCTCTCAAGTGCGATTTCTATCAAGAGCAGATCCTTCCTTCTAGTGCAAATTTCTTTGAAGGCAGATTGTGAATCTTTACAAGTGCAAATTTGTGTTTAAGGAGGGGCAGACTGTTATCTGTTGTTACAGCCATTGCTGGTGCTGAATATTGGCCTTGTGTGTGGCCACATTGTAAAGTGTATTGTTGCCATTACATGTATATAAGAGATATATATTTGTTGCTGGGTTTTTTCTCCCTCAAGAGGAGGGTTTTCCCAGGGTATCTGTCTGATTTTTGAATTAAATTTCTGTGTCATTAATCTGATCATAAAACTAACACTGAAAACCCTAGAATCACACAGGTTCAAAAAGTGTTTGGCAGAATTGTTTTGGTGCAAAAAATATCGAACCCTGAATGATTCTGCAGGCGTTTCAGGTTTGATTCCGATTCCATGACGTTTTGTAGTCGGAATCGGCAGGTAAGTTTGACGATTCAGCAACGTAGATATCAAGTTCAGTACTTCTAATTGTGCCTTTGGAGATGGGATTGCAAATCATAATGCTTTGGCTAGTCGTATTTCAGAAGACAATACCATTGTTTGTGACTTGAAGACTTGTCTCTTCTGATTGGCACATAAAACCAATGAGATAATTTGGTGATAAAATAAGCTCGTACTCAAGCAATAGGATTATTCTGCCTTCCTGCAGTCTCTTTTAGACCAGGTAAATGATATGAAGAAAATACTTTACAGCTTTGACCTGTACTATATCAAAAAGAATCTGAAGTTGTCTCTCCATGAGCTTTTTAGTCGCATTAGATATATTCTCTTCAATATTTTGATAGAGGAGCAACTATTAGAAGTTTTAAATACTGCATCTGCAATGATCCCTTAACGAAGCTATTTCTAGCTGAGGAAAGTCTGCAGATGTCTCCTGTTGGCAGTGTGGTTGCTAACCCTTATACTGCCGGGGATGACCAGAGGATATGTCACAAACTCATGATATTTGTCCTCTCTCTTCAGGTCTTCATGACCCCTGATAGCTGGGATGGTGTGGGCAGTAGTTTTGGCTGGTATGTTAGCAAAAGTGGTGTGTTGGTTCTCTATGGTATTGTTTGAAGGAAATATGAATGAAGATGTAGCTTGGAACCAGTGTTTTCCTTGCTGAGCAGAAGAGAACAAATTATCAGTATTTTAATAATTTTATCAATTATAGTATATTCCCTTTTGTTTATGGGAAAACCAGTATAAATCTTTCTAAGTATTTCAGTAAACATTGAAATTTAGAATCTTTAAAAACAACTTATATCATTTGTTTTATCTTTTTAAAGTTAAAATTGGGTTTTCCATATAGACCACCGGGATTTATATCTGGAAAAGGACTTTGATAGCTTTGGCCCTGTGGCAAGCTGGCAAACTGGATGCTATGAACATACTTTCTAAGAAATGGCTTTATGTAATACAGTTCTGTTTTGTTTTTGTCAAAGAAAAAGGAGATAACTGTGAGAAACAAGGCTTTCTCAAGTAACTTTTTTACATAAGCTCTACTTCTCATGATGGAATCTAATTTAGCACATAATATTGTGTGTTCAGATCAACATCACCTTATTTTAAAATTTATACACGTCTTTTGCCAACATGATAATGTAAAATCATAGTTTACCAAATCAAAGATATCTATGTGTATGGTTTTCCTGCAACTCATCGATCACTGTAACTAAATTACTCATACAAGGATTACAAGAAAATAAAACATATTTTGCATTCTTTAATCTTCAAGTTAGTTAACGCCCACTTTATGTTATTATGAGCCAGCCATGAACATAGGTAGCATCTATGTCACCATATTCGCCGAATATGAAGCTTGAAGTTCAAATTTAGGCGAATTTCAAGTTTAGGGTTTAAATTCGTTGATGTTCGCCATATTCGGCGGTACAAAAAACACAAAGTTTTTTTCCATTAAAAAATGCTTTTTAAAAAACGCGTTTAGGTTACTGGAATCGGAATTCAAAGTTAAAAACCTTATGGATACGCTCTGGAATTGGGTTTGTTCCTTTTGAAATGGCTTTGCCTTCCATCGTTCTATATCCACACGATTCCAGAGCTCACGTGCTAATTCCAAAACGATTTCGGATTGTTTCCAGCATCCATTTCACTGTCTGCAGATAAAAACGAGCCTAGGGTTTGCACGCGACGCTCACGTGACACCATTTTTACAGGTTTTTTAAATTATTTCAATAGTCGCGATTTATTTATTTCCTAATACTCATTCACGAATGATTTATAATTGATTGGGTTAAATAATATTATCATAATATTAAATAAGTCTATAGTATTAATAATATTTTAAAAAATTATTCTTAGTTTAATATTATTGAATATTTATATAATAATAATAAAATTTATAAGTTATTATTACTATTTTATAATTACCATTTATAATTTAATTATTTTTAATTTTTTACAATGTTAATATTTATATAATATAAATACAAATTATAATAAATAATTTTTAATAATTAATAGTCTAACAAATTTGACATTTGTTGAAACTTAAATAATATATTATAAATTCTAAATATATAATGTTATATATATATATAATAAAACTAAATATAATATCTTATATTATTAAATATAATTATCCGTACCCATGAAGTCTACCCGTCCTTGTACGCGATTCGCAACTTAGTTTTTTTCTATAAAATGCGGGTTTATACTGAGCCATCTTTTTGTAATGAATCAAATCTATTTATCAATGTTAAACCATTTAGACAATTGTATGGATATATTACTTATATTTATTATAAAAAATAAAAATAAAAAAAATTACATATGGTGAATTTAATCCGAATTTTATACTTTTCGAATTTTTTCCTTGTCGAACTTCATCCGAATTTCAATGTTGTCGAACTCAAATTCGAATTCGAACCTGGTGACTTAGGGTAGCATACATTGAAAACATTGCCAGAACAATATACATAACACCAATTCTAAAATCACTTTGACTACTTTTAGATCACAGCTATTATGGCTCTCAGTGAACCTCCACTTCGAAAGAAGGAAATCTACTGCATGTCTAAATATTAAGCTACATTCCATGGAATTTCAGGGAATAGGACAGCAGGGTACATGTTTCAACGCCAGTAGTCCAAGGAGCATTTTTTATGCAGTCATGGCTGAAGGGTCAAATAAGGATTATCCAACCATGCAGCCAAATACACAAACACTCACAAGGGAAATAAATGACACAGCAAATTAACAGAAATATTATATTATTGACTCGTAGTCAGCGACTCAGCATTACCTTCAGAATCTTGCTGCAAGGGCTTACAACATGAAGCCTCAGCCTTCAATGAATCACATGCACAAGCATTGTGCGAATTACAATCTCTGAACTGATTTGCAATACAACGCTATTCAACCTGCCACTGAACTCTATTAATTCCTTTGCAATTAACTGTCTTCAACTTATTATTGGAAATTCACTTCCCAAAGCTAGAACTAAGCTAATTACCTTCCTTGTAAAATGACTGATATTTATATAGTGAGTGGAAGCAATTAAGATGTTATGCACTGACCAGCAAGGTGGTACGAAGCTTTATGCATAGTGAAACGTGTAGAAGGAAACCTTCTAGAATGAATGCGGTCAAGAGTAAGCAATGAAATTCAATGTGGTTCTAATCACAAACCTCCCTAAGACCAATAAGCTTGGATAGGTGTTCAATTGTTGGCATGAGCTTTTATGTTTGCTGCATAGTTCAACTATGTCTTCTTTGATAAGAAATTTGACAAGTCACTCCACTGACCTCACTCCACTGACCAACTACTAGTTTTGAGAAATCACATCGTATTAATGCAGAATTAAATCATTATGAACTCCAATATCAATTGGAAACTCTAGAAACGATTTGCAATGCTGCATGATAAGATTTCATGTCTTGAACTTTGATGTGTTGAAATGGTGACCAGAACCAAAGATGTCTCTATGGTAAGAATAGTGTCCTTGGGAAACCTTCAACACAAAAAAAATATATGAAAGGAAGTATTTTGGTTGATGCAAAATTGCTCTTACACCCTAGGTGTTCTTGCATCAAACACCCCAAATAACTGAAAAAGTGAGTCCCTCATTTTGGACAGCTAGTGAAAAACCAAAACAATTCACCTCAACTATAGACATCCATGTTGAGCCTTCAATTGGCCTTCCCTTTCCATTTTACCAAAATACTCTTCATACTTTTGTTTCTAGTTTCCAACTCTAGAATCTAATATCTCCCCAATCATTTCTTTCTACTTGTTTTCTCCAATTTTACTCTGCTTGATCTTGTTCCAACTCTAATCCATGGTACTCATGCAAATCTACAATGTTAAACAGTGGTGATATCCCCAAACCTTCTACTCCACTTCATATGGATTTCTTGAATTATTTTTTTGATAATTCTGCAGGGACCAAACTTCATCTTTAGCTTGTATCTGCCCTATGCAAATCTCCTTTTTCTCAAATATACCATCAACCTATCACCTATTTCATACTCCTTATAGCTCCTATTGTTAGCCTTCTCCTTACACTTACAATTCATTTTCTCCAACAGATTTCTTACCTTTTCAAACACTACGTTCATGTGATCTACAAATTCTTTGGCTTCTGCACTCCTCTTCTCTCATTACTGATATCTCTCAATTATAATACACTCCTTGAATTACTGCCAGATACTATCTCAAATGGTGTTCTTCTTGCACTCCTATTCAATGAACTGTTATAAGCAATATCAGCTTGCACTGAAACCATATCCTAATTTCCTACTTTATCTTCCACTAAACATCTCAACAAATTACCTAGATTTCTATTTATTGAGTATGCTTGTCCATTTGTCTGTGGGTGATATGATGAACTAAACTGCAGTTTGGTCTTCATTTTCCTCCATAATGCCTTCCAAAAGTAACAAACAAACTTTTTGTCTTTATCTTATGCTATACCTTTTGGCAATCCATGCAATCTCACAACTTTCTTGAAAAATAGATCAGCTACATGTATCGCATCATTTGTCATCTTACATGCTATGAAATGTGCTATCTTAGAAAATCTATCAACTACTACAAATATTGAATCATGAGTCCTCCATGTCCTAGGCAAACCCAAACAAAATCCATATTGATATCCTCCCAACATTTCTCTGGAATTGGCAACAGCTTATACAATCCAACATCAAACTACTTCCTTTCACAGCTTGACAAATTCTACAATTTTGAACACACTATTTCACATCCTTTTACATCTACAGCTCAAAATAATTTTCACTCGGCAATGCCACTATCTTATCACTCCAAAATGTCTCGCTAGTCCACTGCTATGCTTCCCCTTTATCAGATTTTCCCTCAATGAAGTTATGTGTATACACAGTTAGCAATCTTTGAACAATAAATCATCTTGAATCAAACAGTCAACCCATTTGCTTTTGTCCATACAGGTTTTTAACATGTCTTCCATGCTTCCACAAAATTAATATCAGCTACATACAAATGCTTCATCTCCTCAAATCCAACTACTTCAATTCTCATCTCAATCAGCAAATTTTGTCTTGTACTCAATGCTTTTGCAAATCTATTTGACTTTACACTCCTATACTTCAATACAAAAGAATATCTATGCATAAATTAAACCTGTCTTACATGTGTTTGATTCAACTTTCCTTGGCTATTTCAATTTTGCAACACTTGAAGGTTTTGCATATAAAATAAATTCCTATGGCAACAAGTAATGCCTCCACTTCTTCAAAATTTGAATTATGGTATAAAATTCTTGACCATACACAATATCTTTTCCTTGCATCATTCAATTTCTCACTAAAATATGCTACTAGTCTACCTTCTTGACGAAATACTAGTCCAATGGCATTTCCATTTGTATTGCAATCAACTTGAAATACCCTATCAAACTTTGGCAATGCTAACATTGGTTATTCTGTCACCTCCTTTTTGATAATTCAAAACTTTTGTTTACTCTTGTTGTCCAATAAATTCCTTTTTATCTCCTCTTATGGTCTTAGTTATTAGTGCACAAATGCCACTAAAATTTCTAGTGAACTTCCTGAAAAAACTAGCTAAGCTAGCCCATGGAAACTCTTTAACCCTACAACAGTCACTAATGTAGGCCAATTAACAATTATTTTTACCTTCTCTATAACCATCTTCAAACTATGTATTAAGATTACAAAATCCAAACATAGCAATTTTGTTTTCATAAAACTACACTTCTTGACATTGATCGGCAATTTCTCATCTCTCAATCTCTACAATACTAATCTAGTTTGTCCTAATAAGTGTTCCTCCTTAGCATTATTGAAAATCATATTGTCATCTAAATAAACAATTACAAGCTTAGCCAAATATGGCTTCATTACTTCATTCACAACCTCATAAATGTACTTGGTGTGTCAATAAACCCAATGTTTACTCTCCTATCTAAAAAGTGAATACTTGAAATAGTGAACAAAATTAATAATGCATACCCAATTAAGGAGTGAAAGTATGTCTATATTTGCACATGAAGTTATTATAGAAGTAGACCCAAGATGGTCAGCCAAGGATCAAAGTTGATCTGACTAGATCATACTGCTTTCCTTGATGACACAAAATCTATTTAAAGAACCCAATAATTGCCAAGAGGAACACAACCATCAACTAACTCTTATAGCCACCCGAAGCCAATAAATAATTAATATGGTTAGATAAACCATATTATCAAAACATAGTAATAGGCATTCTACACTAAATACATCATCCCCCCAAAAGAAAAAGTCATCTTCCAAACAATAAGGAAAACAAGTAAGCATCAAGTAACATTAGGGAAAATATTTCAAACTAACGGTGATTTTGTAAACGAAGACCCCTAGGAAACTTGGAAGCATAGTTTGCAAACTCAAAGCTTAGAGAGTACTTGGCAAATCAAATGAGTTTGTTGGAGATTTAAGGGGAGCACCCCCAATGGGGTCAAGGGGCAAATCGTTGAGCCCAGGTATACTACAGGCACTTTAAAAGCATTTTGATCATGAAAATAGTGTTTAGTATCCCCATATTCTAGGAATGCACTTTCATCCAATTCACTAATTTGTACAAGGAATTCCCTCTTTTTGCCAAAGTCATAGTCGCAGGAAGAACCAACTATAATGTACTCAATCAAACTCTGAGAACAACCCCAATTTTTTCTGAGGCAAAACCACATTCCAATAGATTGTATGGCGGATGATGGAGGTACAAACTATACAGTGGAGAAATTTAGTTCAGGTCTGTAATGTCCCATACCCGGCCTTGCCCTAGAATTCATTTCTTGATTAGGTTTAGGGTTTTTTTCTTTCCCAAGGAACATTCTCTATCAAATAATCCTGGAATGAAATCTGCATTCACCATATTAACAACATTTCCACATACACATATCTATTAGCATTAATATTTAGATAAACATAATCACAAATGTAGTTTAGGCAGACATAAGCGGAATGCCATAGGTGGATCCGCCCTGAAGCCTTCATGTTAGGCATGGGAGGTTGTTCACCACAATCCTCCTTTCCCAATGGCTTAGTACCTGCATTCTCCACACATGGCAGTACCTCGGAAGACATTGGCCCTATTAGGAGAGGAGGGAAACCCTAAGGACCAAGGGCCTAAGGCCTACCACCCCTCTATGCAGCAAAATCTAAGGTGGGACCCCCATCTTTCTATAACCCAATCCCTAGTCAAGGGTCTAAGGGGCTGCAAGGCCCAATCCCTTGTCTAGGGCCTAAGGGGCTGAAAGTGGGGTTTTTAGGCAATCCACTTGGTGAATGTTTTCCCCCATCCTAATAGGGTAACAAACACGGAGCAGACAATCTTTGTATAGTCACATATATATATATGTATTCATTATTGATTCACCTATATTCATTATGCTTTATGAGTATGAGCATGATCATATAACCAAATGAGATGTGTTTAAGGAAATGTATCAACTATGCACAAGTAGATATAGCCAAATATATTCATGTCCATTCTTATGATCTTATTTTCTAACCATGATAATGCAGTTTATAAGATTCAGCATCAAACAAATCTAAATGCAATCCTATGAGTGAATTCCTTAAATTATTATCATATGTGTATTCCCCTAATAGTGTATGCGAAGAGGCCAATTATACTGCAATTAATGAGTCTAGCAACAATTAAATACATTTTCATTTATCATTGATTCTTTAAGTCCATATTAATATCATTTCATCATGATAACACTAAAGAAAGCATTACACCAATCATTAGATTAGCTATATTAGTTTCTTATATTCAAAATATGCTAAATATTATTGCTAAGTGAGTATATCACCTGCATTGCTGTATTTCCCCATGTTCTTTGTTTACTACTCGCCTTGTTCTTGTTCCCATCATTTGTTCCCAATATCTAGAAGATATTGCGCTCAAATAGATCCTTGGCAATAATTCTTATAATTTATTATTTTTCCCTATCTGCTGCTTTCCCAAATTTCTCACTGATCCATATTTATTTACTCTTTTTATATCTGCCTTAAACTCAGAATATATTTCTTACTCCCCACCCTACACTTTGCATTCCTACTATCTTTTATACTATTATACTTCTACATGAAGGGATGTATCTTTTTTTAAAAGAGGACCCTTAGAAGAGACACCATTCTTATTAACTATTTCCTATACTAATCGCTGCCCCCTAAACTACCCATACTAATCGTTGCCTACTATCTTTATTATTCCCTTTGGATACTCTATTTTTTATGACCTGAATCGTTGCCTTGGCATTGAGCGCTGCCCTCTTATTTATTCCTTAGTTACTAATGATTTGCTGCAGTTAATTAAGGATATCTTTTAAAAATACAGTTTGCTGCCATTCGAATACTTCTTGGGTTTTTTTTTTTAATATTAAATGGTGCTTCAACATGAATCGGCTAGAAAAGTAATTAATCTTACTTTTAATTATGCTGTTGTTTATTTCTTTAATATATATATATTGTTTTTAAGATATATTTGTTATTATAATTTTTATATTAGTTTCTCTCTCTTTTATATATATTTTGTATTTATATATTATAATGATTATGAATATGATATTTTAAATTGATAATTATAATAAAATTAAATTATTAATATGTGTTTATATTTTTAATATGTATTTTTGTCATTCATTTTATTTTTTTATTTATTTGCTATTCAATGATTAGTTTAATTTTTATATTTTTGGTGTTTTATTTCGGGGGGATAAGAAAATGATACCACTTATTCAGTGGGGTAAGTAGCAAATCAAAACAAGGGCTAAGTCATCAATGGTACTACCAAACAGTGTTACAAGATGAGCTCATTACAATTCAGGTCATGAACATTATATGACTGCTGCTTACAAACTTGTGATATAATGAAAATGAAAATAATGCACAATGAACCCCAAATAACTAGACATCAACACCCATGTGGAACAATGTGATTATACCTCAATCCAAAAGCATATGAAGGTCTGAAACAATCTGATAATGAGCTGCATCAGGTCTGATATGAAGGACAGCAGGTCTGAAAGACCCAAACCAGCAAGTATGCACATAGCGCACCACCCAAGGAGCTCACCAAAACGCTAAAGGACACCCCAGAGTTGTTTGCAAAAGCCTAGAGAGGTCTAGGTGCCACCAAATAACCTCAAAAGTGCAAGAGATGAAGGGTGAATCACCCTAGCAAACACCACGCCCTCTTCCCAAGGTGGTACAGCCTACAAAAGGGGCGACTTGCTCCAAAAAATCAGAAACTCTAGCTAAAAATCTGCAAACACACCCTTCCTGGTAGCCCAAGGCTGACAAAACTAATGAACCAATACCCAAAAGATGATTTTCAAAACTCAAATCTGCAGCAACAAATTAGAGGTACAGCCTGTACTTGCACAAGTACGGCCAGCAGCAAAAATCCATGGAAAACAAACTCAAATCACTCTGAAAACTCAACTAAATGGCATATCAAATACTACACAAACTTATTCACCTCAAAAAACTTCATATTGGAAGGCCATGGAATGAATCTTCACCTTCAGCACCAATGGTCACCCCTGAAATGGAGCCACACCAATCTAGCTAGGAAATATATTTCAATTCCGAAACTAGAACAGCTCTTGAGGGTTATTGTCCTCAAAAACTTGGAGAATCTGTCACCAAATTGGCAGCACTTCGTTATCAAAATCTCAACATGAGCAAATGAGCTCCCCAATGCCTCCTTATATAGCTTTTGAAGGGAAATATTCCAATTTGAAATAATAACATATTTCTCTTTCTCACAAAATGCCTTTTAAAATAATAATATTTCCCCTTTATGTGCAACGACCCCCTTCTCATTACAAAATGCCTTTTATAATAATAATTAAACAATATAATTTAAGTGAAACATTACAATATTTACTCCAAGTTACAGAAAATCCCAAAACACCTCAGAATCCGATTATGATTGCACCAATGTGATACTGAGCCATTAGATGACTGACTGGAGTCATTTTGATGACTTACTAAAAATAGACATGCCCTCCAAGAAGTCTGGAGAACACCTCAAAAGTCCGAAAACACCATGAAGAGTGTCATTCAGACCAGAATTACTTACTAAGCCCACTACCACTACTAACTTCTCCAAGAACTTTGGAGTCCCTTTACCTTATCACTTAGCCTACAGGAACTCAGGAAATAGGCTACTGGTCACTGAACTGATCAAGCTTGAGAAGGGGACATTACAAATGGAATTTTTACTTCCCACATAGAGGGTGGTCGCAGGGTTGACAAAAGTCGTATGGTGTTGCAAAGGAAGTCGTACAAGAGGGAGTGGTACTATAGATTGACAAGGAAATCAGAATGATCTTACAATGCAAGTGTATGACAATGTTGGAAGGGAACTTGCAGTGATAAAATAAGGTGGTTTAATAGTTTTTTTTCAAACATGCACTTTATTCTTTTCATTAATTTTTGTGGTCTTCTTGTGTGAGACCCACCTGGTCTTTTGCACTCTGATTGCAAAAAGAGTATGTCTAATATTTTTCCCTTTGTCATAATTTTGTTGTGAAGTTGATCTAACTTGTACTCTGAGACTTACCATCATTAATTTTGGGATCTTCAGTAAAGTTAGGTACTTCTATTGAACTCTCCATCCATTCTTTTAGAAGTCCAAATCTAACGAATCCGAGGAAGTTGCTTCCTCACTGATTGTTTGGTCTTCAAATCAATTATGTTTTAGGGCATTGGGCTTACATGTTTAAGACTTTTAAGGCTGCATAAGAGTTATGGGACTAACACATCCAATCACAAAGATCGGGACTAACACATCCAATCACAAAGATTGGGGTCAAACACATCCAATCACAATTAATCAACAAATGTGATTGGGGACGTAAACATTCAATCACAAACAACCAACAATTGTGATTGAGAACAAACAGATCCAATCACTATCACTCAAGAAATGTGATTGGGGACATACACATCCAATCACAACGTAAAAAATTTGAAAACTAAGTTCTCATTGTTGCATATGAAACCATAGTTATAAATCTATACCACTCTAATCACAAACAATATGAGACAGTTCCAGCTACCACCTGGAAACCGATCTTGGCTTTAGTCATTTTGGCACAAGTAGTTTTGTCATCGCTAGTGACTAATGAGAGGTCGTTGAATGTCCTCCAACCTCTTGTGCCTCCATCCTCCCATTGATTTGCTACTTAGCAAATTTGGCTTTGAAGCACAATTTTAGAATGCCCCCCCAAAAGATGAATGTTGTGTACAAGTGGTAGTGTGTCTTGAGACAAAAAAAAAAAATGTTTTTTTGACACTTTTACATTTTGACACGACAATTAATGACTTGTGAAAATGGACGCTATTCTAAACTTGACTTGCTTTGACAACATACAATATTTTTACTGGACTTCTAGACTATGACACAAAATATCTCTATAAGAACCAATAAGACATTTTGAGACACTAAAACAACAATAACTAGACAATAAATAACAATTTTACTTACAATCAAAAAACTATCATCAACACTAAAACTATAGACGTAGACTTAAGAAACTGTAATACCCCTTTTTGAAATAGGATTTAATAATATATATATATATATATAAAATTTAATTTAATTAAAATTTATTCAAGTTTAACGAAGGGTCAAAAGGCATGAAGTGAAGAGTTGTGACTCCCTCAAACATGAGATATTAAAGGGAGAAGAGTTCATTTGAAAAAGGGATCCATAACATCATTCAATACTTCAGTTGAGAATAGAACCTTATGTGACTTTGCAAGTAAATTAAATTATGTTCTCAAGGGCAGTGATGATGTGAGAAAGGATGTGACTCCTAGTGTGAAAGGTTGTGACTCTTGCAAAGGGCAGATATGATGAAGAGGTGTGACTTCTCCCTTACATTAGAAGATATAAAGGGGAGAAGGTTTCATTTGAGGAGGGGAGAAGGTTTCATTTGAGGAGGGGAGGAAAGAGTGATCAATTTGGAAAAACAATTTATTATTCTCCAAAGGGGCAGCAATGAAGGGTGGTGACTCAATTCTTATGAAAGGTGATGACTCATTTATTATGAAGGGTGGTGACTCATTTGTTGTGAAGGGTGGTGACTCCTTCAAGAAATGGATATAAAAGGAAGATTAATTCATTGACATTCAGGAATCAATCATCACTCATCTATCCATCAAGAAAGCCATGAATCATCACTCATCTATCCCTCAAGAAATCAACAATCATCGCTCATCTATCCATTGAGAAATCAAGCAATCAAAATATTCAAAGATCAATCCAACAAACAGCAATAAGTTTATCAATCATCAAATCATGCAATCATCAGCTCATTTAGGCATCCATTACGACAAGCATTTCAAATATCAATCATTAAGACATCAATCATCCAAGATATCAATAAGTAATCAAATAGATCAGAGTTAATTATCTGCACTCAGTAGACAAGGGCAGAAATGAGCATTTAATAAATTTGCATCTCAGAATATAGCAGTCCTATATTTTAACAAGTATTGTGGTATGCTCTATCATGATTATTGTGAATAATGATATATTTATTACTGTATAATCTCTATGAATCTGGATATATTTAGTGTTTGTAATTCTCAATAAGCAATCATGTGGAGTAGTGACGGAAATACCAATAGGGTGAGCAGATACTAGATTTCTTTCTAAGTACGCCACTCCAAGTTGGCCACTTGGAGCCAAGGGGGTGATTGTCTGCCCTTGGGCTCATAAAGGGGAATCTACAAGCCTCCTATTGTAGCTTTTCCCCAATCTCTACATGGGTTGGTTGATGCAATTATTGGTCAAACTAGATTCCTATTAGTCATTAAATTGCTCATTCCCAATAAGCAACCATGTGGAGGTGTGAGGAAATACCAGTAGGGTGAGCAGATACTAGATTTCTTTCTAAGTATGCCACTCCAAGTTGGCCACTTGGAGCCAAGGGGGTGAGTGTCCGTCCTTGGACTTAGAAAGGAGAATCTACGGACCTCCTATTGTAGCTTTTCCCCAATCTCTACATGGGTTGGTTGATGTAATTATTGGTCAAACTAGATTCCTATTAGTCATTAAATTGCTCACTCCCAATAAGCAACCATGCGGAGGAGTGAGGAAATACCAGTAGGGTGAGTAGATACTAGATTTCTCTCTAAGTACGCCACTCCAAGTTGACCACTTGGAGCCAAGGGGTGAGTGTCCACCTTTGGGCTTAGGAAGGGGAATCTACAAGCCTCCTATTGTAGCTTTTCCCCAACCTCTAAGGCAGCATGGACAGGGAAAGCAGATACAAGTTTATCCACTAAGTACGCCACCCCATGTTGGATGCCCGTGTGTTTGCCACTTGGGGTCAAGAGGGATGGTATATCCGCTCTTGGGATTAGTATGGATAGCTTCGGGTGGACTTATCATGTTTCTCATCCAAGTCCTATTATGATTAAATTTCCACTGTGTTATGGATATTGTGTAGTTTATATAGTTTTGAAATAGTTACATATTTTTTACATGGTTTAAATAGATAAGACATTTATTATATATGTTTGATCATATGAATTATATTTCCAATATTGTCTAAACATGATTGCAAAACCTAAACCAAGGTTTTTATTGCTTCAAGCATATAACTGGTTAGTTATAATCCTAACTACATTAAATTTTTTATTCTAGGGCAAGATTTAGGGCAATCCCAAAAAGGGGACATTAGAAAAACTTAACTAAATAAAACAAAATTATTAATTTAAATGACTCGACTCAATGCTAATTGACTTAACTTTAATTTCTAATATAATTAGAAGCTATAATTAGATATTAAATTGATTAAAACATGATTTGATACCTATGTGTTGAAGATGGAGAAGCACGGTTTTGAAGGCATGCAACAATTCTATAAGCATGGAGCTAATGGTTGGAGATGACACTAGCATTAGAAGTTGAAAAGGATGCACGTAGATCGATAGTTGAACACAACATTGAAGTAGGTTGACGACTGGCATAATTGACAAATCTCAGAGAAGCAGATATTTCATAGAACTACATGCATGAGGACAATGCGATAGATTTGTATGCATGCATCCACACTAATACCAATAAAGCTCCACATTTAATCATGGGGTACTACAAGATAAGCACCAAGGTTGTCTCATTGTTTACATTGACAAGACAATGGCTCTATCTCACATCATGCTCGTCCCTTATGTGTTGTCTTGGTATACAAATCTACACAGATATCTCCCAAACTCACAAATTCAATTCATTGTTGAGGTATTCTCCAACCTTCTTGGAAATAATAACTAAATGTCAATATTGTTATAGAGATTTTATTATTTGCAGTAAGCACAGATCAGGAGATTAAAGTTCTTTCCTATTTTGTGCGCTCAGTATCAATGCAAATCATGTGGGATCTCGTAACTATGTGCATAGGCATCACCTATGATAGGGAGAGCATCGAGAAATAGATATATACATTGCACAAGAACACCTACCCCTATCAAAATACATGACCTCCACAACTGGCAGCTCACACCCAACCACAACCTATGCCAGCTCATTCAGCAGTGGTGCATCGCTAACTCCTACATGAGCATCCCATGCAACGCCACATTCAACCCTTAGATACCTATTCCCTCAATAAATTGCTAGGAGACATTGGGGTCAGCCCAATGCTGCCTTTTCCAATGAAGACTAGAAGAAACTTAGGTCTGTAGTGGGTGAAAACGAGAGCAACAAGCTGCCTTAAATGCTGTCAACAATAACCACCTGCATTCCCAACAAAGAATAAGTAACGCTGCCACAATGGCTGTGTCAACAATAGAGTGAAACTTCTTTTAAACAGCACCAAAGATCTCATATGGAGCAATGGATAACTCTGATACCATATCAGAAATATGGGCAGAGTTCATATAAGCATAAAAAATTTACACACGGAATAATAATGTGCTTCTATTACATTTCATTCAATAATACAGACTACTTATTTATAGAATTTTTCATATCCTATATTATAAGAGGGTTGTTCTACCTCCTATAAACACTCCTTTACATAGATGAGTTGTTTAAACAACCCATGATACAAAAAAATACCTGTACAACCAGTATATTATCCTACACATGATACTATAACAAACCTAATGATACAATATTCCTAACACTCATAACAAACCTAGTGATGCAATATTCTTAACACTAATAACTGAAACACAGAACCTCTACTGCTATATACCAAAGCTAAGAATGAAGGAACAAATTTTCAAAAGTTAAAACAGAATTAAAATGACATTAAATCCATTTGGCAAGCCAAATACTCCTAAAATATAGAAGCAACTACCATAAGATGAGAATCCTAGAGTATAACAGCCATATCAATATAAAACTTGTGAATCTCAAAAATCACTTCTGGCCCTTAACAAGTTACTTGTTGCCAAAAACCTATAATTTAAAAACTTTAGGTGGACTGTTCCAAATAGAAAGTTTCTTACACTTTCTATCCACTTTAAACATAAATATCTATCATTATAAGCTTGAAATCAGAACTGGCAGGCAGCTAAGCTTTGAAAGATCTAATTTACCATTCAAATTTAAGTTAGTTGCATGCACAAAGAATGAACATAAAACTAAAACAATGATATCAAGCAACTAGTTCAAGTTTATATAACATGCACACATTTCCATTTGAAAAGGCAAATACCCCATACCAAAGTTGTAACACAAAATTGCTGCCCAGCACCTTCACAGTCTGAACCGGTGATTATTGGACTAGCAACCCAAACAAAGCCCATTTCCTGGAAATACTTGTGTGTGGCATATGCAAGAGCATTCCTCACTCTGGCAACCTGTTCAACTCCCCAAATAAACACAAATTAAATAAGAATGTATGTTGAATTTTTTACATCACAAACAAGATACACCATATCCTAAACAAGTATAAATAAAAACGATTAGGATGATTGTAATTTTAATTGAGTACAACTTGAGAATGTTAACAAAACATCATCAAGTATGCACAAACAAAGCAATATGGTATGTCAATCTGAAATAAAACTTCGCTCTCAGAAATGACAGGCCTGTCCAACCTCTTCGTGCTTATGATAACTTGAAACTAGATGAAGAGATGATCATCATGAACAGCTATACTACCACAACCCAAAATGTGTTTCACCATAAGATCAATTCACACATGGTATATTTTTAAATAAATAGTTTTAAAAAATATATATGTATGCAATGCAGCTAGCTACTGGCAACCCTTTTCTCACATTTGAGCCACCTAGATCTAGCAACAAACACACTTTTCTCCTTTAGGGTTGGACCTGAACATCAATATATATATATATATATATATTCAAGAATTAATAAACCTGTGCAAAAAATGTTGGCATCATTTCCAATGCTCAGATTTCTCAGCATCAACTCTTCTCTCTAACGATTACCTCACCTGAAACTTCATTTGCCACTCAGTATAGCTAATTCATATAAAAGGGTCACTGCTAATAAAGTCTTGGATACTTGTATTGTGTATATTCCCTCGAAAATAAGTTCAATACACAAAAACAGAACATACCGCACCAAATGTATTTGTCCGAGGACGCATGTGTGCAACACTTCTTAGATATTCTCTGCTTGTCTTTTTCTTTTGCACAGGAAATGTAGCAGGATCACTGCTCCCAATCTGAAAGAAATAAATGCAAAAATATTTTATTAACCTCAACCAATGAATAGGACCAAAGACTATACAAATTCCACATTAATGGAGTCTGTAAAGCATCTCAAGTCTAAGATGGTAACAATAATGATATATAGGAAACATAACAAGGCATTCAGAGAGCAATAATGTGATACATTAAACATGTCTTGCACTTAGGATATGCGTTACATAGCAAAAGAAATGTTTGTAGGGCATATACATGCATGCATGCATGCATGTGCACACCACACACACACAGACGTAAGCACCTCAGCCCAGATGATAAGAAAAGGCTCATGGCCATTGAGTCAGTGACCCAAACAATGGTGTTAAAATATGAATACAATGGCAACTCGGCAGAACTATTTTGGGTTCTGACTAGAGAGACAAAAGCCTAATGTAAACACAGAACATTGAAAAATTATTTGGAAATATTGACGAAAATAAATGTCAGTCTTGCCAAACTTGCCCATACTTATCATTGACTCAGACATACAACTGATCGTTGGGACTCATTTCAATCAACTCTGCAAGGTTTTGATAACACTATGATCCAAACAAAACTGCATCCAAATATTGGTTAAAATAGAATGGTTGCATACATGATTTTAAGACAATTGTTTCCAACAGGTATGTCCAACACTGCCTTGCTTATATGTTTATCTTCCTATTATCATGGAGGAGGTCATCTCTATTTCTTTCCAAGTTGTATTGTCTATGTACTGGAGAATTTGTTCTTTACATCTGATGATTATGAAAATAATGGCATGTTTCTATCATTGTTTCTGTCTAAAGCCTCTATTGATTTCTATATTTTTGTCTCTAGCAGATTTTAGTGTTTCTGTTGGTGACTCTGTTGCAGCTTCTATACCATGAACAGTAGATATTGCGTTGAGTAATATATTTGTGTTATTTTCTTTGATTACAATAGCTTTTGGTTGATTCCAGCACACTGCAAGCTATAAAATCCATATATAAGACACCAATAGAACTAGAATGGTGTAAACAACCCCATGCCATAGGACACAATGTACATTTGCATTCTCTGAAATTGAATTATCAATTTTAATACCAACCACCAACAAATCAACCAAACATTGGATATCGTAGAATTGAAAATCAGAATTTATCAGAAAACAAAAACATGTCCATAGGTAATGTTGAAGAATCAATAATGTAAGAATTTAAGTTGTGTGAATATATCACTATTAGTTCAGGTATGATATCTGATACAGAGACAACAAGCCTTTAGAAAATAATGACTAAGATACAGCTCAGGTATATCCCTTTCTCTCTCTCCTCTTTCTCTTTATATATAATCACTATGAAACATAGAAAAATTTAAACAGAAAGGTAATGACCCCTACCAAATTTTTCCACAAACTTGGCATTCAACAATTTAATTGCCCATAAAAGTTTATTATGCAAATACACAGCTGAATGGTAAATTTTGCTAACCTTCAACCCTTGAAGACTCTCATATAAATCAGTCCCTTTTGACCTCATACATGATCGTATTCAATGTTGTCCCTACATATCAGACCTCTGTATTTCTCCAACCTGCTGTTGCACACCAAATTACCATAAATTCCAATGACATCTCCTTATAGGTGCGGCTCACCCAATATGCAATATCAGCAATTCCCTTAATACGACCTGTATGATACTAGAAAATGAACAGCTAGGGTTCGCAAACAAAAAAATACTAGCTGTCCTCCTGTGTCTTGATCTCAATCTTTTATATTTACAAGCAATAAAATGGAACGACCTGCTTAGTAGAATAACTCTTCTAACAAATTTATTCTTGCCTGCAAACTTCAATAAATTTGTTACCTGCCACTCCTTGAACCTGTAAAAGTATGGAAATCTAACTCAAATATCTCCACAAATATTTTAACATTCAACAAAACTTCACACAAACAACATAGGGCACAATTCATTCAGCTCAATGGTGATCTCTGGGTGAAATCACTCAATCAGCTAGGTGGGTTTTCGTCCATAAAACTAATTGTTCAAAGGGATTTTGTCCTTTAGCTGAGAAATGAAGTTCAATCTCTCCGAACTAAGATTTGTAAATGAAATCCAAGAATGAGGAAATGTCTCCTCACAACCTCCTTTTATAACCCCTTTAGATCTTTCTAGAATTTCTCATAAAGTGACTTTTATTTTATAATTTACTTTTTGAACCCTTAAGCCATTTAATGTATCCTTTTTAAATGATTGAATATAAGTTGTGTTTTAATTTTACTTCTCGACAACTTAACACTTAATTATGTAATTATTTAATTATTTTTGGCACATCCACCCAAAGTTACAAAAAATATTAAAATGGTCCAAATATGATTCTAAGCATGCCAATATAACCTTAAGTTCTCAAGATATCAAACTTTATGAAAATTGGTGCCTTCCAAAAATAGCAGACTTCTCCAAGAAGTGTGTAGTGCTCCAAGAATGTCGAAATTGCATCTGAAAAGTACCTTTTGACTCGTCTTGGTCTCCTGAATTCACTATTACTGCCAGGATTCATTTCCAAAAAAGTTGGTGCTCCCCAAGATTCTTGGAGATTTCCAAAAATATTGGAATGAACTGAAAAGGGGACATTACATATTGGTGTCTCAATCAGACTTTCATGTTTCCATTGGTGACTCTATTGCAACTTCTATACCGTGAACAATGGATATTGTGTTGAGTAATATATTTGTGTTATTTTCTTTGCTGACAATAGTTTTTGGTTGATTCCACCACATTGCAAGCCATAAAACCCATCTATAAGACACCAATATAACTAGAATGGTGTAAACAACCCCATGCCACAGGAGACAATGTACACTTGCATTCTCTAAAAATTCGAATTATCAATTTTAATACCAACCACCATCAAATCAACCAAACATTGGATATCATTGAATTGAAAATCAAAATCTATCAGAAAACAAAAAGCCATAGGTAATGTCAAAGAATCAAATCAATGTAAGAAGTTAAGTAGCATGAATATATCACTATCAATTCAAGTATAATATCTACTACAGAGAACAAACTTTTAGAAAATATTGACTAAGGTATAGCTCGTGCACATCACTTTCTTTCTCTCCTATTTCTCTCTATATATAATCACCATTAAAACATAGAAGCATTTAAACAAAAACTTCTCAACCAAATGCAAAGTAAATGGCATGGGCTTGAGAACATACATGAGATGTGTTTTGGCTCTTTGTAATGGGTAAGAATTTTATTTCATTTCAGTTTTTGGACCTTTTCTTTATTTTTTTGAAATTTCACAGGGTATGTACTGTCCCCTTTTGGTGCTTAACCAATTCATGCACATTTAGCCAGTTTCAAAGTCTTTTTGAAGGCTAGCTGGTTAGTTAGGGAGAACTCCAACATTCTTGGAGAAGCATTTGATTAGTCTTGCAGAGCAATTGTTCTTGGGTTTGAGTTTAGTTGGTTAGTTGGAGCCCTTTGATGCTTTTAGAATCAATTTCCAACCTTTTGGGTGTTCTCTAAATTTCTTGGAAGAGAAGGCTATTTTTAGAAAGTCACCAAGTTGATTTCAATCATCTTCCTACTACTTCAATTCATCATGGTGTGATCAGAATTGGTTTTCGATGACATTGCAGTACTTTTCGCAACTTTGGTGAGTTATTAAGTTATAATTTCACAAATGTTGTCTAATGCTGAGAAATAATTGAAGGACAACTTAGTGTAATAGCTTGTTGGATGTTTGCACATAATGAATTATTTAATTTAAAGCAAAAAGTACTTTTGCATAAAAAAAGCAGAGAAAAAGCAAAAACCGTTTTTTGGAAAGAAAAAAAAAGCAGAAAAAAAGCTTTTTCGAAAAAAATAGCGAAAAAGCAAAAAACGATTTTTCGAAAAAGCAACGAAAAGAGCTATAAAAAAGGTGTTGGGGCTCATTTGGATATTATGAAGATTTCTCATATTGTTATGTTGTCGAATTGAACTTGCAAGTTCTTCCATAATCTTTTGAGGACGAAAACTCTCATTCAATTTCTAGTTTCAGATTTGAGAGATAATCCCTAGCTAGATTGGAGTGATTTCATCCCAGAGATCACCATTGTGCTTCAAATCAAGTTTCAGTTTTGGATGTTGCTGAGATGAAGATCTATTCAGTGTTTTGAGGTGTGTCGTTTCAGTTCTGATTTGTCCAAAGTACAGCAGCAAAAAGGTGCTTTCAAACCTGTACCAGCCTTCTAGTTAATCCATTCAAGGTATTGTGTTGCTATTTCATAGCTGGTTTATTGGGTACGTGTTATTTGGTGCTCTTGTGAGGTGTTTCAGCAATTTTTTACATCAGCAATTAAACCTCTTATTTTGGTGTTCACAATGCATATGCGCTAACCTTGTAATGCTTTGGATGGTTATATTACCGAAAGATTCAATTTCTAAGCACTTTATTTAGAAAGCATTGAATGGTAGTACCGCCAGTGGGTTTATATTTGTTATTGCTGATGTACTTACGGGTACCCCATTGAACAAGTGGTAATATTGTAATAGTTCACCATTGAAAAGTGGAAGAAGCATGTTTAAATGTCCTCAAACATTGTATAAGCTTTCCCACTGAAAAGTGGAAGTGCCTTGTATTTCCTACTAAATAAGGGGATGATTTCTTTCTTGTATTGTTTATGCATCCCATTGAATAAGTGGTTTGGTTGGCTTGCTGCCTGATGCTTCTTTCCAACAAGTTGTAAAACAATAAATTGTAATCCTAACACCATATGCTCTTACCTTGCCCAATCTAGGATCTGGGTAATCAAAAAGTGGAAAGGAAGTTGTTATGCTTTCATTTACTTTAAGGCTAACATATTTTCAAAAAAAACTAAGGGTGGTTATTACAGGGTAGGACTCAAAGTGCATATTTGTTGTATTAGATATGCCTCCCAGTCGTACTCAATCTATATCCAAATAGAAACATGTACTTTGATCTTATTTTGGGCATATATTGAGTACCAACTCTATGAAATTGCCAACCAATTGTGAATTTTGAAGCTATACAACCTTTCAAGATATCTAACTCCAATTCAATCATTGCAAAGCAATGCCCAACATGTCCCAGATTGAGGGATGCAAACAAGTGTAGAAAATACATAAGACAAATGCAAAGAAATGAATATGGGTTTTCCATTAGTGTTTCAAAGAATGTTGACTCTCTAATGACTCATTTGCAATAAGATGGTGTACTAATTAGTTGGTTAGATCATGAAGACTAAGCCTACATGTCATTATTTATCACCATATAGTTTCTTTCCAAATAGTCATTATAACAATCTTGTTCAAGGGTTAAGAAGTAAAAATTCTAGGCATGGTAAAATTATACTATGCACTCTAAGAAGTAATACTATGCACTCTAAGAAGTAAGAAGCACAGTCAAGTAGAGAAAAAGAAGGATGTTGATGGGGTTTCGTGAGGAAAACCTGGAAGTGCTAGGGCTAGGGTTGTCCTTTGCAAGGAGAATGGGAATTTTCTTCTTGATGACTCATTATTTCTAGGCCACAAGGTTAATAACGAGGCTGAATGGGAAGGCATGGTAGCAAGGATGGCTTTAGCCTCTTCTAACAATGTGCAGGAACCTTTCAAAGAAGATTTACTTATTGTGATCAATGTGCTGAAAAGGGGTTCTTGCCCCAATTGGCAGCTTGAAATATTTTTAAATGAAGCTCTCTCCCTTTGCTTTCAAATCAAGGAGATAATTTTCTCTCATTGCCACAAGTATGCTAATTTAGTGGCAAATTATTTGGCAAATTGTGGGATTGACCAAGATCCAATTACTACCTTGTATAGTGGTTATCATTCCTCTTGGGGTGACATTGGAAATATTTAAATTTTAAACCCCCTTAATTATATTTTTCCTTTTGGGATCGTTGAGCCCATATTCCAAAATGCCAAAAAATTGAATTGATGAGGTTACTTATGCGGAAATTTGGCAAATACCATCGTTTGCTTGCTCATGTGACATGAGCTAAAATCCTTAGTTCTTAGTTAATAATGCATTGGAGGTTTGTTTATTATCAAGTATGTGATGGCTGCTTTTAATTTTGATGTGAACTCAACAATTGCTATTTCTTCAAAACTTGTTTTTGATTTGGGTGTTCTAGCTATGGGTGATTGGGTGGTCATGTGGCACCATGGCTCATCATGCAATCTTATAAAGCTCAAGATCCATTGAGGAAAGGTCATGTTTATGATAGGAGGTTGAAGCTATTTTCTCCTTCAATAATCAGGCAACTTTAGGGTTTGCAAAGGAGATTTTAGGAGAGTAAGGTATGGACATTGCAAGTCCTCCATGGTTGAAAGCTTCCATTCATGAGAACTTCATTAGAAAATTAGTGGTGGCAATAGCTAATGCGAAAAAAGATTATTGCTCCTTTGTCTCGTTTTTCCTACTCATTTCATCAACACAACAATTCTATCTACAAATGGAGGTAAAGAAGCAAAGGTGAATGGAGATAAGTTGATAGAGGCAAAATCTTCTATAGTGAAAGAGGTGGTAATCGCTATTGGATAGGGCAATGCTTTGGATGCAAAGACTATGTCAAGAGCTATTGCCACTTAGGGCCGTCTATGGTGATGTGGGTAAATTGCTAGAATGCCTCGTGGTGACCCATAACAAGGATCATCTTGACATATACAACAATTATAAAATCCCATTTTTCTATGTTGATAAGATTCATGAAGCTTAAAGGAGAGAAGTCTTTCATGGAATATTGTTTCCCTAGCTAGATGTGTCGGTGTAAGTGCCTCATGCAAATTTAAGCAAGCAGGCTAGTGTTCACATAGAAGTGACTAATTAAGAGGTGCATGTGAAGTTAGGAATAAATGGATAGGGTGTTTGTTGAAAACCTCTAAGTCCTTTATCTTTTTGTTGTTTGTTGCTAAGTGTGTCTTATGGGAGCCTAGTTTCTTTTAGTGTTCCTTGTTAGTTGGCATTTTGGTTTTGGTTTGTATTCTTGTTATAATGTAGACGGTTTCTTAGTGTTAGAGGCAAAGAAAATTAAGGTCGATATTATAATAAGATCTATATGTATTGTTTTTGTTAATATTTTTTCTTTGGGCTGGGAGCCCTATAGACTCCCCCAAGTAATTGATCAAAACAAAAGCTATGTTACACGAGGACGCATCCCCTATCCCAAAATGGACCGTCCCCGTCCCCAGCCGTCCTCGGGATGGGGGGACGCAAAGGGGACGTTCCCTTGCCATCCCCGAAACAGGCTGAACAACAGGAAACGGCAGGAAATGCCCCTATCTGTTTGGGGACGGCAACAGGCTAGGGGATGTAGGAAACGTCCCTCATCGTCCCGGGGACAGCTAGCTGTCCCCCGCAAACTAGGAAGTTTCAACAGCCAAAAAAACATAAAAAAAACTATTTTTTTTATTTTTCTTTTTGTTGTTTAGGGACTAGGGGGGGAGGTGGGCCACAATGACATTCAACCCTAATATGAACCCTAAAATGCCAAAAGAACATAAAACAAAATAAAAACATAAACTCACCCTATGTTTTGCTCTTTCATTTTCTCAGTTTGTGCTCCTTGTTGTGAGAGTTTGCTTGTTGAAAAAGAGATTGGCATGATATAGAGGAGAGATTGGACTGATTTGAGGAGGCATTGGACTGATTTTAGACATTTGGATACTGATAGACCATGGTTTTATTGATGTTTGAGACTACTATTATAAATTTATAATGCTTTATTGACATTTATTATGTTGTTATACTACTACTCGTGATTTATTTACATATTGATATTCTTGTTATCAATTATTGACATATATCTCTCTTTCCCCCTCTCTCTCTATAATATATTAATAAATTTTGAAAAATTCATATATATATATCGCCGTACACTGTCGTACCCTAAAAATGGCCCCCTAAGGGACATCTCGGAAACGCGTCCCCTACTGTACCCCCGTCCCCGTCCCCGTCCCCGAAATGCCGTGGAACATAGAAAAAAATACATTATGATGAAGTTTAGGTGGTAGCTCAATGCAATATTGATAAGGCTCTTCAACATTATAGTTTAGCCAAGGTTAATATTAATTAAGTGGATTGCAATTATCCCACATTCATGAATAAAATGTGAGACAAGGGAGATTTATAAGGTAGTGCATGAACTCAAAGTTTTGCCAATTCCAAAAAAGCTTTGGGTTGAGTCCTCAGTTTGATGTGTTAAAATCTTCCTTCTCTCTAACACCAATATCACTTTATATGTTTGTGTATTTTGCATATCCCCTTTCCTTGTGATTATTATCAATGTGCATAAATGATTATTATCATAAATGAAAGGTCATGGAAGCAATGACTACTCAATAAAATTATCAAGAATAAGGCCTCAAGCATAGTATTCCATAAATAGTGGCCACCCATCTTAATAGTATTCCACCTCAACCATGATTTATCAAGAATAAGGCCTGCCTAGATTGCTACCCCATTCACAAAATCTTCACTATATTATGCCTTATGACCCAAACATTTTGGAACTCCCTAGCTCTTTTACTTTTATGCATTTGATGTTATCGCAATGCATTATTATGTAATTATCATTTTTGGAAATCAAGTATCACTATTGTTGTTAATATCAAGTCACTCTTCACAACTTTTCTTTCATGTGTAGCAATTGAAAAGAGCCCATCTCATGAACATGAATGGGACACTCGGCACTCTTGCATTTATGTGATGCTCATAAGGAAAAAGTGCCAAGACTTATTAGGAGGTTATCCGTCCAACTACTACTCTAACTCTAGCACATTTAACCATGGAGCTTACCCTTCAATTAGAGCCACCTAGCTTGCCAAACCATTCACAAAACCTTAAGAAAGTATTGTGCCTTCTAAACCATTCATTGTGGAGTTCCTCAAATATATATAAAAATGAAAGGACTAGGGGGATCCAATATGTCTAGGTTCTCAAAGCATACTACTTGTTGAAGGTTTTGTAATGGGGTGGTGTTGGTGTACGTTTTATCATCCACCGAACACACAGAATAAAATGTCCAAAGACACTCTATCCTCCCTTCAACAAAATCACCGCGTATGCTAAGATTGTGAGAAGATCATAAGGCGACTCCAAGGTTTCTTCCGCGTATGCTAATATTGCAAGAAGATCATATGGTGACTCCAAGGTTTCTTTTCTCAGGTCTTGACGTGTGGATAAGCTCAATGGGCGTTGTGATATGTTGGTAATACACAAAGGGACTTACGTCAAGCAATTTCTTCACAAGTTAAGAACTTTGACGGATTTAACATTAAATGCCTCTTCTTTTGGGATTTTCAATTTGGGATCTCAAAAAGTGCAAAAAGGATAAGGGTTTAGAGGTTCTAATCTATCCCTAAGAATTCAAGAGACGGTAAAGATTAGGTGAAACTAGTAACCACAATTTGCTTCGCCTCCTTGGGACAACTACACAAAGTGGGTGCAATCTTCAAGGGGTGTGATTATAATTTTCATGTCTAGAACAATATTTATCTAGACTGAAGTTAACCATCCACAATCATAAGCTCAGGCTAACTTTACGCATTGAATAAAAATCATCTATTCAAAGAAAGTATGAGCTAAGTTTCACCATAAATCAATACTATCAAATCTTTCATTCATTTAACAAACATTCAAATCAAATTCTATCTTAATTCTAATCTAATGTTGAAGAAGTTATGCAACCTTGCAAACCACTTGACAATAAAAGGGATTCAAAGCAAATCATGCATAAGAGCTTTTATTATCGGAAGTAGCAATACGCAACAATCTCATACACTTTCTTCACCAAATGAAAATGAGAGATCAAGAGTTTATATAGAGTTTCTAAGAGCAAATGAAAGGCCAAGATTAAAACAAATTAACGGCCGAGATTAATACATATCAACCCTAATTAGGGTTTCCCAAAATGACATCAGTAATCAATGAGTAAACAATGAGTGAAGTGGTGTTTGGAGCTATTTTCAAAGGAGTGTGTCCCTATCCTCTTGAGCAACAGTGTGTTCGACGAACCTGGACACGATTGTGATGACTTCTTCCATCGTGACTTGTGGCAGCATGTTTATTCTGAATTCCAACCCATCCAAGTCCTTAGCATATCCGACAAAGGCACTCTCCCATTCCAATTCTTGTTTCATGAAGTCATCCCGAATGGATAAGAGGTTCGCCACCCTTGTGAAGTTTTGTCTCAAAATTGATCCTGTGGTGGAGAAGATCTCCTAAACCTTGTGTTTTAGCCTTTCTAGCTACATGTCATTCTCTCGAACAATCTCTTTCTCAAATACATCCGCAGCTATGAGGTAAATTTTTCTCTGAATTTCTCTTATTTGTTCCTCAACTTTGAGTCCATCAGCTTTTGCTCTTTCCAAAACCTCGCTTCGTATTGTCAACGCCCAATACCAATTGTGGAAGTCATAAGCAGCGCCTGCTGCAATTATCTTTCCCTCGATCAACTCCTGTTTTGGAACTCCCTTTAGTACTCTGAGGCATGGAATGATCCTCTCCTGAATCTCCTGGAGGTTGTCCCAAACTTCTGTCATGACAGCGAATCTGGAAAGGAACGAGGAAGTCTTTCCATAGGCTAATGTCAATCTCTCCATAAAGGCAACTGCTTATGTGCTTTTACTTGCCATCCATTCCTTAGCTTCTCTAGCCGTGACCATATCTTCTTCAACGTCCTTGGTTGTTTCCTGTGAGGAGTTTAGAAGAGGAGGAGCTACTGCATCATCCTGATTGAGCGGTTTGGTCAGGTGTTGAATATACTCCTTCAGGCGCTCGACCTCCTTGTATTCCTTCTTCTTCGCCACTTCCTTCTCCAGTCTTGCCTTGATAGTAGAAACTGAGTTATCCAACTCTTCAACTTCTTGGCCTTTTGTTGTTTTGTTGTTGGGCCCAGGTCTATAGTGGTAATGGCGTACTCATGGGTAGAGATTTCATCCTGTGTTTTATCAACTGTTGGCACTACAATCTGTACGGAATGGCTGCCGGCTTCGTCCCTCTGGATCGTGGAGAATTTCTTAGCAGGCTTCTTTACAGCAACTTGTTCTAACCTAGCCAAGAAATCTGCAATGTTATCTTCCTCCTGAGTCTCAACTGGCACCTATATCTTCAATCTTTCTTTCAACCAGTCAGGAATTGTGGGTTGTTCAATGTCGTCCTCCTCCTGAACATTTTCTCCACCTAGAGTATCCAAAATTCCTTTAAGGGCGGAAATCATACCTTCTGGGAATTCATCATTCTGGATATCCATTTCGTCCTCCAAACCAAGTATTTTTGTGCCCGTAGGAGATGGGGGCTCGTCATCATCTAGCTGGATCGGCTCAATATTACCCTCATGAATTGGAGAAGGGATAATCATATCGGCCAAGGATTCGTCTGCAGTAGCCACTATCTCATCAATATTTTTGGATGCAGCGGAATGAGATGGCTCCACCCTCTGTCTCTTTTGAACAAGTTTTGCATTTGTAGTTGCTTCCTTCCTCTTCTCGGAATTGGTAATTTCAATCAACTCGGCACTATGGGATGCACCTGCATTTGAGGAGTATGATTCTGCCTCACTCAACAAGTCATAAGTGAGCATCATTCTTTTCCGTCTCAACTCCTGGGTTTGTTGGTCAACCCACCACTGAGAATACTTGATCACCGGCCTCATTAATGTGGTCAAATTTGAAAGCTCGGGCTTTGACCACTTCACTGCAGGAAGAGGCTAGCTCTCATTGAAGCACGGTTGGACATATTCTCCATCATCTTCCAACTAATCAGGCACTTGGCAAAATTCGGTCACTCTCATCAAATTCACCAGCAATCTAGACCATAACCTTTTCCTGACTTCATACTCGTCTGCAGCATTCACCCAGAAATCTTCCAAGTCTACTTTATGTTTGTATCTTTTTCCATCCACGGTTTGAATGTGGTTATGAGGGTCAAAGTTATGACGATGGGCATGACTCCAACATGTTTCCAATGAAGAATGGGAACGTGATAGCTGCCTTCTGCTTTGGCCTTTGGATGTTTTGGTAAGTCTCCAACTATCTAAGGACTTCTAGCAAAATCATCCTATTTGTAGGATAGATTGGAAGCCGGTAAGGATTTCCAATGAATCCCTGGATCCTTATGTATGTGAACCTTGGAAACTGGATAAACCAGGATCCATATTTGCTAATCAATTTTTTGGCTTCATGAGTTAGCCTCTGGTGAGTTCCTCCTTGGCGTATTCTGGTAATGTACATGAGAAAAGCATCGTGTGCCCGCGTGAAGTGAGATTTCTCTCTGAGCTGCAGCTGCGAGTAACAATCATATGATTTGAATTCGTTCTCACCATTGCCTACTCTGCCTTTGCATATTAGTCCTAAATAACTGTAAGTCTTGGCCAACAGATAAATGATATAGGAGCTCATGTGGAATGATTTTGTCCTTTCCAAATTGATTAGTTGCTCGTGGAGATTATCGCTAATCATCAAGGACTAGTTGAACATCCTAACGCCAGAGGTCATTTCATCCATGAAATAGTAGATCCACGTCTCAAAAGGCGCGCCTTGTGGATTGTTGGCTATTTTGTTTAACAACAAAATAATGTCCCCATAGTCCTCCTTGAAGTCTGTACGACGCAGGTTCTTGGGCATTTTCTTGGCAAAGGCCCTCAGTTTTTCCAACCATGACTTATTAATGTTTGTGGCATAGAGTTCGGACTGGTCTTCATATAACTTTCTGGCGTCCTCCTTAGTTTTATATAAAGTCCGATGGTGTGTCAAGATGACAAATGCTTCCTGGATTGCTACTTCTCCAAGATGAGCTAATATCCTCCCATCAGGTGCAATAATCTACCTCTCCTGTGCATCATAATGAATGGCGCACTCCACCATCAATTCAACACATTCTACTGCTGGTGGAAATCCAGTTGCCTGGAAGATGCCATTCTTCACCATCCGGTGAGCAATTGGTGTCGGCAATCCATCGTGTCCGTACATCCTCTTCTTGAATTTTGTGAAGTCCATATGCCCAAGATCGGTATCTGTAATATTTTTCCACTTAGAATTAATCTTAGACTCTCGCTGCAATCCTTTGCTAGCAAACTTCATCTGCGCCTTTCTTGATGGTTCTCCCTGGGTGGTCATTAACCTACAATAAGTAAAAAGAATTAACATTAGTGCGGAGACTTTTAAATCTGGTTTTTCTGGGCCTTTATTCGAAAGTTTTTTACTTCAGCTTGTTAAAAAGATAAATTTCTATGAAAAAGCAAGCTGAAAATGAGCGAACTTGATTAAGTTTTTGCCAGAACTTAACCAAAATGACCGAATAAGATGAAAGAAGAATAAAGAACTTAGCCAACCAAATTTTAAACCTACGTAATATCCTTTGGCTGCAAATCAAATTCAATCCTCTGAGAATTTAATCAAAAACCCAAGAAAGAATGCGCCTATTTGCTGAGAAGTACGCCTTTCAGCCAAGAATTCAATTTACTTCTTCAAAAATCACGTCCTCCAACTTAAGAATTTACTCGTCCACTGAGAAAAATCGACTTTGCCTTCAATATTCTTGCAATTTTGAGAGAGCTTTACTTCTCTTCAATCGCACTTGTGAAGAATGAGCTGCTGAAACTCATTATAAGGCTGAAGAGTTCGATTTTGTTTTAGCAATTTCATTTTTTTATGCTTGTTTTCTCCTCTTCATCAAGGCAAGTTTCTATTTTTCTTCAAAAATCCTCGTGGCAAGCTTATCCAAGCGCCATCTTTAGCCAAGATTTTCTTCCTTTCTCTGAGCTCAAAAATTCGCCCATGTGTTGAATTTTTTTATATTTCAAACATTGGAAAAATATTAAATGTCCAATATATTAAATTCAATTTTTCCAACCCTTTAAATCTTTTACTCATGGCAAAATTTATTTATTTAAAATTATTTAACTATGGCAAATTTTAATCTACCCATGGCTAATTAATTATTTCCAAGTTACTCTCCTTTAGCCAGGGCGAACTTTTAAGCATCTTTGCCACAAATTTTATTTCTTTTAGGCCATGGCGGACTTTAACTTGTGCTAGACATATCTCCCCATGCTAAAATCAAGCTTTACTCATGCTTGGACTTTATTTCTTAGGCAAAGTCAGACTTTCTTCAACCTTGGACATTTTTCTCTTGCCTAAGTCGGACTTTATTTTAATTTCTCCTCATGGCGGACTTCATAAATATTTTTCCATATCTTCAATGCCTAGGCAGACTTGGTGAGTTTCTCTCCATGTTGCTTATATCCTTATGGTGAACTTTGATTATTTCCATTTCATTCAAGGTGGGTCGGACTTTCTCCTTGGCTTGCCATCTTTTCTACCTAGTCAAAGGGCGGACTTTATTGTTGCCTTTCCAAGGGGTGGCAGATTGCGTAACTTTTATTCCATTTCCCCCTTTTCCTATGGCAGACTTGGAAGCTTCTTTGCCAAAAGGTGGGCTGACTTTGCTTAGTCCTTGCCATTCCTTCATCAAGTATAGGCGGACTTTACAAACTTCATGCCAAGAGGTGGGGCGGACTTTGAGAAGGTCTTGCAACCTCTTGTCCAAGGCTTGGGTGGACTTCCTTCATGCCTTGCCATTCTCATTGCTTCTTCCAAGTGGACTTGCCATTGTCCTTGCCATTCCCATGGGCGAATTTCTCCAGACTTATACCATTTTCGTCCTTGATCACCATGAATTTCATGTTTGCCCCTTTCCGGATTACCAAATCCTCGCCATATGCCTTGATTTTTCATGATTTTTCATTGCTTTTCTCTTGATTTTCACTTGATTTTCACTTGATTTTTTTACCTCTGGTGGCCTCAATTTTGATTCTAAAAATGGAAATGTTGACTCCATTATTGATGTTCTAGCAACGACGGGCTGCTTCTTCCAAATCCGAGTATGAAGATAATTGAAATATAGCATAACGGCTATTTAAATTATATTTATATTCCTTTCCCTTGGGCCGACTTTAGACATTTTGAAGAGTCACGTCTTTCATTAAATGAGATTTAATATTTGTTATAGGAAAGTCGTCACTTCATCAAGGCCGACATCTCTTCCCTATGAGGCGCGAATTCAAGAGGCACGATTTGCTATGAGGCCAACCCTTTGAAGAGTTGTGATTGGTTATATTTTATTGATGAGACTCATCCTTCTATTCAGGCTGACTTGTCTTGGAGAGACACGACCCCTTCCTCTCTCTTGTATATATGTTTTGATACTTCTCATTTGTTCATCATTCATTCATTACATTTCATCGTTGCATTCCAGTTGTCTCATGTGCGAGTTCATCATAAGGGCAGTTCGATATTGATAAAGGTTGTAGTTCATCATCAGCATATTACATGTGATTAGATCTGTAATAACATCAGCTTGTGGTGCATTATCTTGGCTTTATTATTGACCATTATTGTAAAAGTGTTTCTCACTGAGATTCAATATATAAGTGATATATTGTTGCTGGGTTTTTCTCCCTCAAGAGGGTTTTCCCAAGGTATCTGCTGTGTTCTTATTGTCTGATTGTGAATTTAAATTCTGTGCATTAATCTGATCATTAAATTTAACATGGTATCAGAGCGGGTTTCAAGAGATCGTGATCAGATTTGTCCTTACAACGATACTCTATTCTCTTATTTATATTTCTTTGTCTATCTCTACTTTAGTCAAGATGGCGAATGGGCTGAAGATTGAGGATAGACTCGAAGGAGCATCCAACTTCACATCATGGAGATTCAGGATCATGCTTACCTTACAAGAGAATGACTTGGGTGAGTTTGTGGAGTCCAATGTTCCTGAACCTAAGGAGGAAGAAGAAAAGTTGCAGTGGAAGAAGAAAGATATCAAGGCAATGAAAATGTTGGTTGATTCCGTTAAGGATCATATCGTTCCTATTGTCTCTAAGTTGAAGACAGCAAGAGACATGTTTAAAACATTGGAAGAATTGTACGAAATCAACAATACCAGTCGGGCACTTGCACTGAAGCAACAACTACACCATGTGAAGATGGCGAAAGGAGAATCAGTGATTGCCTACTTCATGAGGATTTCAAAAGAAAGATATCAAGGCAATGAAAATGTTGGTTGATTCCGTTAAGGATCATATCGTTCCTATTGTCTCTAAGTTGAAGACGGCAAGAGACATGTTTAAAACATTGGAAGAAATGTACGAAATCAACAATACCAGCCGGGCACTTGCACTGAAGCAACAACTACACCATGTGAAGATGGCGAAAGGAGAATCAGTGATTGCCTACTTCATGAGGATTTCAGATTTGAGAGATCAACTCTCGACAATTGGCCATATGGTTGACGACAAAGACTTGACCATGCTTGCTCTCAATGGTCTTCCTTTGTCTTGGGAATCCTACATTCAAGGAATCAGTGCAAGATCAAAATTGCCTAAGTTTGATCATCTAAAGGCAAACTGCATTCAAGAAGAATCGAGGTTGGTAGCTAGAGGCATTGGTCAAAGTTCAAAGAATGAAGATATTCATATTCTCACCTCCCATGCTTCGAAGAAGAAAGGAAAAGATGGAAAGAAAGGTTTCTTCAAGAGGAATCGAGATAAGGGAAATGATGATGCCCCCGCCTTCAAGAAGAGGAGAGACATGTCCAAGATTCAATGCTTTAGGTGTGATAAGTTTGGCCACTTTGCTAAGCATTGTCCATCTAGACCTAAGCAACAACCCACCGTTGCAAATGTTGATGATGCTTCTCCGCAGAAGGATTCATGTGAATACTTGTTCTATTCAGCATTGTCAAGCAATGTACCTACAGATACCAACACTTGGCTGATCGACAGTGGTGCTTCTCGACACATCACTGGATTTAAGGAGCACTTATCAAGTTTGGTGGAGAAAGATTCTTCCGAACAAGTCATTATCGGAGATGATGCTGGCAACTCCGTGAAAGGGATTGGGACCTCTACTCTTCATTTGGATTCCGGCATTACACTTCAGTTGAGGGATGTTCTTTATGTTCCAGGAATCAAGCGCAATCTCATCTCCATTTCAGCTCTAGAAGATAAAGGATATCAAGTTGCCTTCTCCAAAGGAAAAGTTCTTGTGTGGATGGAGAATTCCAGTTTCAAGGATGCTCAAGTAATTGGTGTTAGACATGAAAGCCTCTATAGGCTATGTACGCGTCCTCTATAGGCATTAGTTCATGATTCTTCAAGCTTATGTGATCTTTGGCATCGATGATTGGCTCACCTACACTTCCAAGCCTTACCTATCATGGAGAAGATGGTCACGGGACTTCCTAAGTTCAATAAGGAGCATGAAGGAACTTGCAAAGGATGTGCTATGGGTAAGAATTCAAAAGCTCCTTTCCATAGTAAAGAAAGTAGATCTAAGTGTATTTTAGACCTTATTCATTCTAATTTATGTGGGCCTATGTTTGTTCCTTCTTCGAGTGGTTTCTTGTATTATGTTCTTTTTATAGATGACCACTCTAGAAAGACTTGGATTTATTTTCTGAAAACTAAAGAGTCTGAGGAAGTGTTAGAAAGGTTCAAGGAGTTCAAAGCTCTAGTAGAGAATCTTTCTGGTAAAAGAATCAAGATCCTCAGATCTGATAATGGAGGAGAATACACCTCTGGTAGCTTTCGAAATTTTTGTGTTGATGCTGGGATTAAGAGGGAGTTTTGTGTCCCCTATAATCCTCAACAGAATGGTGTTGCAGAGAGAAAGAACAGGACGATCGTGGAAGTAGCGAAATCCATGATTCATGACCAGGATCTGCAAAGCTTTTTATGGGCAGAAGCTTCTAGGACTGCAATATATGGTCATAATAGAAGTCCTCACAAGGTCTTGGAGAATATGACTCCGAAAGAAACCTGAGGTTAGTCATTTGAGGATCTTTGGATGTCCTGTCTATGTTCATGTTCCAAAGGAAAAGAGAACTAAGTTGGAGCCTTCTGGCAAGAAGGGAATATTTGCGGGCTATAGTGAGACATCAAAAGCCTACAGGATATACGTTCCAAGTCAGAAATTGATTGAAATTAGTAGAGATGTCACATTCGAGGAAGATGTTGCATTTAGAAGATCCAAGGAAACTCATGTGGAGATTGACTATGATGAGTCTCCTCAGGATATGGAAGTTGACCATACTCCTAAGATTCAGAGGGAGACTTCAGAACCGAAGGAAGATGTTGATCCAGTTGAGCCCTTGGAAACTACTGATGGGCCTACCGATATAGTGATCAGAAGAAAAGAGACCTCTTTGGGCTAGGAAAACTATGCAAGAGGCTGAAAGGTTCGCAGCTCCTAGAGGTACATTCAAAGAAAGTAAAAGGCCACATAAGTTCTCCAGTTATGTTGCCTTGATGAGTCAGATTATTGAGTCTGAGCCTTCTAGTGTGGAGGAAGCTTCCAGTCAACAGGTTTGGAAAGATGCTATGTCAGAGGAGTACCAATCAATTCTCAAGAATGATGTTTGGGACATTGTTCCTAGACCCGAAGGAAAATCTGTGGTATCTTTGAAATGGCTCTTCAAGATCAAGCATGCAGCTGATGGGAGCATTGAGAAGTACAAGGCAAGATTCGTGGCTCGTGGGTTTTCACAGAAAGAGGGAGTTGATTATGAAGAAATATTTGATCCTGTTGCTTGCTATACTTCTGTCAGAACCATCATTGCCATTGCTACATCTAGAGGATGGAAGATTCATCAAATGGATGTGAAGACAACTTTTCTAAATGGTGTGATCGAGGAAGAAGTTTATATTGAGCAACCTGATGGGTTCGAGGTACATGGGAAGGAGTCTCATGTTTGCAAGCTGAAGAAGGCCTTGTATGGTCTTAAGCAGGCTCCTCGTGCATGGTATGAAAGAATTGATCGTTACCTGTCAAGTTTGGGCTTCTTGAAGAATGATGCTGACTCTAATCTATACTTTAAGGTAATTGATGGTGAAGCATTAATTTTGGTTTGTATGTTGATGATTTGATTCTTACTAGAGAAGAGCACTTAATCATCAAATGTAAGAAAGAGTTGGCCTCTGAGTTTGAGATGAAAGACCTTGGGCTTATGCATTACTTCCTTGGCTTAGAAGTCTGGCAGAAACCAGATAAGATGATTCTAAGTCAAGAGAAGTACACCATTGATATACTTAAGAGGTTTGGTATGATGGATTGCAAATCCATGTCTACACCTATGGAGACCAACCTACATAAATTGAAGGAGGCTGCAGCTAGTTCATACTTGGTGGATCCTACAATGTACAAGCAGTTGATTGGGTCCTTGATGTATCTAGTTAATACTAGACCAGATATTTGTTATGCTATGAGTGCACTTAGTCAGTTCATGTGTGAACCAAGACAAATACATCTTGTTGCAGCTAAACATATCCTAAGATACTTGCGTGGCACAATTGGATATGGGTTGAGATACTCTTCAGATGCTGACTTGGAGCTGCATGGTTATACTGATTTTGATTGGGCAGGGTGTGTCATAGATCGAAAGAGCACCTCTAGATGTTGCTTTAGTTTGGGATCTGCTATGATTTCCTGGTGCAGCAAGAAGCAGTCATCTGTAGCATTGAGTACAGCAGAGGTACAATATATTGCAGCTTGTATGGCAGCTCAGGAAGCAGTGTGGCTTCGTAAGCTCCTTGCAGGATTGTTTGGACAATCAATGGAGCCTACTATCATTCATTGTGATAACCAGAGTTGTGTGAAGCTTTCTGTCAATCCTGTGTTTCATGACAAAACCAAGAATGTTGAGATCAAATACCACTATATTAGAGATATGGTATTGAGGAAGGCTATATAGTTGAAGTATATTAGCACTGATGAGCAGACGGCAGACATTCTCACCAAGCCCCTATCCAGATAAAGTTTGTGTACTTTCGAGATAAGCTTGGTATGGTGGAGAATCTAGCCTTAACTAAGTAAGAGTCTCAGTATCACTGATAGCCATTAATGAGTTCTTCTCTGTGAGAGAAGTTCGAGGAGAAATCCCTTGATTAATGAGTTCTTCTCTGTGAGAGAAGTTCGAGGTGAAATCCCTTGATTCCACCCTCTGAGAGAGTCATGGTGGATGTCATGTGTGTGACTCCATGACAGCATCACGTGAGAGAGTTCGTGATGATTTCCTTGTATTTGTATTTTCACCCTCTGGGAGAGCCATGGTGAAAGTCATGTTGAGGTGACAACATCGCGTAAGTGATGAACACTTGTACATACCATATATGGTTGTAGCCATTATGGTTGATATCATGTTGAGGTGATATTAGATATCACGATGAGGTGATATTCTACTTTTCCACTTATGAATGTAGTCACAGTGGTAGACATCACGTTGAGGTGATATGTCTTGTGCAGTTGGAAGTATCATCCCTAGCTGAGAGGGAGTGTTGATGTTCTAGCAACAACGAGCTGCTTCTTCCAAATCCGAGTATGAAGATAATTGAAATATAGCCTAACAGCTATTTAAATTATATTTATATTCCTTTCCCTTGGGCTGACTTAAGACATTTTGAAGAGTCATGTCTTTCATTAAATGAGATTTAATACTTGTTATTGGAAAGTCGTCACTTCATCAAGGCCGACATCTCTTCACTATGAGGCACAAATTCAAGAGGCACGATTTGCTATGAGGCCGACCCTTTGAAGAGTTGCGATTGGTTATATTTTATTGATGAGACTCATCCTTCTATTCAGGCCGACTTGTCTTGGAGAGACACGACCCCTTCCTCTCTCTTGTATATATGTTCGATACTTCTCATTTGTTCATCATTCATTCATTACATTTCATTGATGCATTCCAATTGTCTCAAGTGCGAGTTCATCACAAAGGCAGTTCGATATTGATGTGATTAGATCTGTGATAGCATCAGCTTGTGGTGCATTATCTTGGCTTTATTATTGGCCATTATTGTAAAAGTGTTTCTCACTGAGATTCAATATATAAGTGATATATTGCTGCTGGGTTTTTTTCCCTCAAGAGGAGGGTTTTTCCCAGGGTATCTGTTGTGTTCTTATTGTCTAATTGTGAATTTAAATTCTGTGCATTAATCTGCTCATTAAATTTAACATCCATGACTAGGGTTAACTTTCTAAAAATAGAAAAAAGCAAAAAAATCCCTAAAAAATAGGAGTCTCAGATTGGTCCAAAAATGCCAAAAATGAAAAAAGCAAAAAGCAAAAGAGCAAAAATCCCTAAAAAATAGGAAGTGTCAGAATTGACTCAAAGCATAGGCGATCCTCGTCTTCCGGACCTTCTGAGCACTTCCATGACGTTTAGGCACTGTTTCGGGCTTGAATTCTCCAGATGGCTCGGGCGATAACTCAAAACTCTGACTTGAAACTCTCAAAGCAATGATTTCATGAAATTGTTGTGCAAAGGCAAAACCCTAGAAAAGCAAACCACTGGGGGTCCCCATTTGGAGTGGGGCGATGTGTGAAAAGGTCACAACAGATAGTAGGCCAAGTGGGCCTAATTGTTAGATATACTGCATAGTAGATACAATGAGTGCCAAGTGGACCATCCAAGCTCATGAGAAATAGATTCCTATGAACCATTAATTATTGTAGGCATGTTTGTGAATGAAAAGTGACTCAATATTAACATGCAGCTCATTCAAAAAAATTATATTACATAATGATGCACCAAAGAAGCAGCAAATGCATTCAAAGTTGAGTTTTACATTGACACACAAGTTTATGTAGGCATTATACTATGAGAAAATGAATGCTCAACTCCAAATTTGAATTTATAATAATATATTATGTTAGTGATTCTTCTCAAATTGTATTTGTTCAACATATTTAAATTGGAACCAAGTTCCAAAGCACAAGAATTGATTAAATTGCAAATGTGCCTTAATTGAAAATAAGCAATTGCAAATATGGAATGAAGGTATCACAGACAAAAACAACTTGCAGGAAATAGTACAAAACTAACATTATGCAGTTGTTGGTATACAGATTTGTCGCTACAATGTTTCAGTGAAATCAAAATGACTTGTCCAATGGGCAGTGGCAATGTTCTCAACAATTGGAGAAGTCAACATTGAACGGGCAATTTTCCTCTATGTTTGAGAGGGGCAGCCCCCCCATAAGATGAGCGTATTTTAGAATTTTTGTTATAATTTTTACTAGAAAGTACAAAAGAGCATAAAATAGAAAATGGAAAACACATTAGGTATTCCTCAAGACTAAACAGGAAAACAATGGACAAAAAGGGGAGAGTATGTAAAGTTAAATAGAAGACAGAGTTTAACCCTAGACTTGCGCCAACAACAGAGAAGATGAAGGTTAAACTGTTTATTACTTTTCACAAAACAAACGAGAAAGGAATGAAGAAATACATTTCCATAATAGACTTAAGAATGGCCTAAAAATTTATGAAGAACACAAAAGAGACACAAAGTTGTAGAGGTTGCTCATCACATCCCTTCAAAACTGAACACAAAGTTTCAGTTCTCTCTCTGCATTTTAAATATGGAAAATAATGAAGAAAGAATTTCAAATCAGACATAAGAATGACACTAAAATCCCAGGAAGAATATAAAAACACAAATTCTATAGATATCTTCACTTTCTTCGTAAATTGGCTCAAAGTTCCAAGTAATTCCATGTACAATTCACTGTGTTTTTACAAGAAGCAATAATCCGTCTTGACATCCAGTTACGTAACACCCTTACAATAAATAGATTTTACATTTTATACAGAAATATTTCCCTTCCTTTCCATAACTATTCAACTACCCTCTTTGGGTTTACAAATCTTTTTGAAATAAAATATAAATAATTCCCATGAATAGACCTCAATAATATTTTCATTACAAACATTACAATAAGAACTTTCTAATTAAATAGTAGCTCTTCATGTAATCTTGACAGTCACACAACTGTCATGGCATTTGATCAAACATTTGGCAGCTGGCTGTAGGTGCATCTCTCTTCATAGTATTTCATAATGTTAGTTTTAGGATCAGAAATTAAATAAGCAGATATAGAACAATTTTAAACAATTTGACACAGCACATACCCTGGGAAAACCCTCCAACTTGAGGGAGAAAAACCCAGCAACAATATATCACTTATATATTGAATGATGAACAACAATTCGCTTTACAATGAGGCCAATCACAAGGCCGAATTAACAGCACCACACTTGATGCAATATCACAAGAAATAATATCGAACTCCTTAAATGATGATATCAATCTTCTTGAAGAATAACTTCGATCTGCAATATCGAACTCTTGCTGTAGGAATTCGCACTTTTCTTGAAATGAATAGAATGGATAATGAAAGGAATGAACAGCGCCTCTATTATATATAATTTGATAGGTCCTCCTCCAACCAATGCAACTCTCCATGATAAGTCGGCCTATTATCAACCAATGTGTCTTTTGAAAAAGGTGGCAATCATTCTCTTCATGTCGGCTTTATTAAATAAAATATGATTTGTTTAATTATTGAAGCACCTCTTCACAAAGTCGGCTCAAATAAATATATATAGCCACGGCTATATATTTATTTATTTATTTAAATCAATAGAAGGATTGATACCAACGCTATAACATCAACACTCCCTCTTAGCTAGGGGTGAATCCTTCTAGATAACCAATATCATGGAGTCTCTCAACATGATACCCACAATGGCGACACCCATTTGTGAAAAAGAGCTCATCACGGAGTCACTCAACGTGATATCGTCATGGAGTCACTCAACATGACGTCCACCATGGCTACACCCATGTATGGAAAGAAACATGTGCACAAGTGCCCATCACGGAGTCACTCAACGTGATGTCGTCATGGAGTCTCTCAACAAGACATCCACCATGGCTACTCCCAAATGGTGGATAAATACAAGTACAAGGGAATCATCACGGAGTCTCTCAACGTGATGTTGTCATGGAGTCTCTCAATATGACATCCACCATGGCTACTCCCAGAAAATGGAAACAAGAGCTTTCACATAAAATTCCTCAATCACAAAGAAAGATGCATTAACAAGGGCTTTCACCTCAAATTTCTCCATCACAGAGAAAGATGCATTATAGCAAATCACAGAGAATCACTGATGTTGAGTCTCCCTCTTAGCTAGGGCTTCATTCTCCACAACTCCAAGCTTATCTCGAAAATGCACAAACTTCACTCTAGAAAGAGGCTTGGTGAGAATATCAGCCGTCTGATCATCAGTACAAATATATTTCAATTGAATAGCTTTTCTCAATACCATATCTCTGATGTAGTGGTATTTGATCTCAACATGTTTTGTTCTCTCATGAAACACTGGATTGACAGAAAGCTTCACATAGCTTTGATTATCACAATGAATAACAGTCGGCTCCAATGATTGTCCAAACAATCTTGCAAGGAGCTTTCGAAGCCACACTGCTTCTCGAGCTGCTACACATGTTGCAATATACTCGGCCTCTACAGTGCTTAGAGCCACTGAAGATTGCTTCCTACTACACCAAGAAATCATCGCAAACCCCAAACTAAAGCAACATCCACAGGTGCTCTTTTGATCAGCTACACTTTCGGCCCAATCAAAATTAGAATATCCTTGCAGCTTTAGGTCTACACTAGAAGTACATTTCAAGCCATATCCAACTATGCCACGCAAGTATCTCAAGATATGCTTAGCTGCAACTAGATTAATTTGCCCTAGTTCACACATGAACTGACTAAGTGCACTCACTGCATAGCAAATATCTGGTCTAGTATTGACTAGATACATCAACGATCCAATGGACTGCCTGTACATAGTGAGATCCACCAGATCTAAACTAGCTGTAGACTCACTTAACTTCTTCAAATTGGTTTCCATCAGTGTAGACATGGATTTGCAATCCATCACCCCAAATCTCTTCAAGATATCTATGGTATATTTCCCTTGACTCAGAATGATCTCATTGGGTCTCTGCCACACTTCCAATCCTAGGAAGTAATGCATATATCCTAGATACTTCATCTCGAATTCAGAAGCTAACTCCTTGCATTTGATAATGAGATATTCTGCTCCAGTAAGAAATAGATCATCAACATAAAGAACCAAGATTAAAGCCTCACCATCAACTACCTTGAAGTAAAGATTTGAATCAGCATCATTCTTGGAGAAGCCCAAGCTCATCAAGTATCAATCAATCCTCTCATACCAAGCACAATGAGCCTGCTTAAGGCCATACAAAGCCTTCTTCAATTTACAAACATGAGACTTCTTCCCATGAATCACAAAGCCATCAAGTTGCTCAATGTATACCTCTTCTTCAATTACACCATTAAGGAATGTTGTCTTCACATCCATCTGATGTAGCTTCCATCCCTTAGCTACTACAATAGCAATAATGGTCCTGATGGATGTATAACGAGCAACCGGAGCAAAGGTTTCTTCATAATCTATTCCCTCTTTCTAAGAGAATCCTCTAGCCACAAATCTAGCTTTGTACTTCTCAATGCTTCCATCAGTCGCATGCTTGATCTTGAAAAGCCATTTAGAAGATACAACGGATTTCCCTTCAAGTCTTGGTACAATATCCCAAACATCATTCTTGATAATAGATTGATATTCTTCAGCCATAGCATCTCTCCATACTTGCTGACTTGATGCTTCTTCAACACTAGAAGGCTCAGACTCAATGGTATGACTCATTAATGCAACATAGCCTGGAAACTTCTGTGGTCTTTTACTTTCTCTGAATGTGCCTCTAGGTGCTGCAAAATTTTCTACCTCCGACAAAGTTTGCCTAGCCCATAGAGGTCTCTTTCAACCTAAGACAATATCTTTGGGCCCATCAGTTGGTTCCAAAGGCTCAATTGGATCACCATCCTCTTCCGGTTCAATAGACTCCCTCTGAATCTCAGGAGTATGATCAACGTCCATGTCCTGAGGAGTCTCCTGGTCTTCATTATCTATCTCCATGTATGAACCTTTAGATCTTTTGAATGCAACATCTTCTTCAAAAGTGACATCTCTGCTAATCTCTATTTGTTTTTGTCCTTGAATGTAAATTCTATAGGCTTTTGAGGATTCACTGTAGCCCACAAATATTCCTTTCTTGTTGGATGGTTCTAACTTAGTTCTCTTATCTTTAGGCACATGAATATAAACAGGACAACCAAAGATTCTCAAGTGACTAACCTCAGGCTTCACACCTATGAAGACTTCTTCAGGAGTCATATTCTCCAAAATACGATGAGGGCTCCGATTTTGAACATACACTGCAGTTCTAGATGCTTCTGCCCAAAGGAAGGTTTGCAAGTCTTGATCATGGATCATAGCTTTAGCTGCCTCAACTATGGATCTATTCTTCCTTTCTGCAACTCCGTTTTGCTATGGATTGTAAGGAACACAAAACTCCCTCTTAATCCCTACCTTGATACAAAAGTTATCGAAGCCTCCAGAGATGTATTCTCCTCTGTTGTCAGATCTTAGAACTTTGATCCTCTTCCCAGACAAATTCTCTACTTGAGCCTTCAATTCTTTGAATTTCTCAAGTACTTCTTCAGATTCATTAGTCTTTAAGAAATAAATCCAAGTCTTTCTAGAGTAGTCATCAATGAAAATTACATAATACCAAAAACCACTCAAAGATGCAACAGACATTGGACCACACAAATCAAAATGAACAAGATCTAGAATACATTTTGATCTACTTTCACTACTATGAAAAGGACCTTTAGTGTTCTTACCCAATGCACATCCTCTGCAAGTATCATCATGCTCCTGACTGAGTTTTGAAAGGCCAGTGACCATCTTCTCCATGGATGGAAGTGCTCTGAAATGGAGGTGGGCAAGTCTTCTATGCCAAAGCTCACTTGAACTGGTGGAATCATGCAACAATGCCTACATAGGACGAATGGAAAGTCTATAAAGACTCTCTTGCCCACCACCAATCACTCGGGTTGTCTTGATGCTAGAGTTCTTCGGCCAAGCAACAACTTTTCCCTCGGAACCATCTTCTCCATGGATGGAAGTGCTCTGAAATGGAGGTGGGCAAGTCTTCTATGCCAAAGCTCGCTTGAACTGGTGGAATCATGCAACAATGCCTGCATAGGACGAATGGAAAGTCTATAAAGACTCTCTTGCCCACCATCAATCACTCGGGCTATCTTGATGCTAGAGTTCTTCGGCCAAGCAAGAACTTTTCCCTCAGAACCATCTTCTCCATGGATGGAAGTGCTCTTAAATGGAGGTGGGCAAGTCTTCTATGCCAAAGCTCGCTTGAACTGGTGGAACCATGCAACAATGCCTGCATAGGACGAATAAAAAGTCTATAAAGATTCTCTTTCCCACCACCAATCACTCGGGCTGTCTTGATGCTAGAGTTCTTCAGCCAAGCAAGAACTTTTCCCTCAAAAAATGCAACTTGATATCCTTTGTCCTCCAAAGCTGAAATTGATACAAGGTTCCTCTTGATACCTGGTACAAACAACACATCACTCAAATAAAGAGAGATGTCGGAATCTAGGTGAAGAGAGGAGGCTCTAGCACCTTTCACTGAATAGCAAGCATCGTCTCCGATTATTACTTGAATGTTGGTATCTCTCTCCACCAAATCTGAAAGATGCTCTCTAAATCCAGTAATGTGTCAAGAAGTGCCACTATCAATCAACCATGTGCTGCTATCAGTTGGAACATTGCTTGATAGGGCTGAGATAAATAGAAATCCACTTGAGTTATCTCTTGACTCCTTCTAAGGAGAGACATCATTCACATTCGTAGTAGAGGCATGTTGCTTTGGTCTTGTTGCACAATCTCTCGCATAGTGACCAAACTTGTCACATCTGAAGCACTGTATATGGGAGAGATCCTTCTTCTTCTTTGATTCAGGAGCAGCATCTGATTTCCTGTCTCTATTCCTCTTGAAGTTACCTTTTCTCCCTTCTCTTCCTTTCCTCTTTGATGTTTGAGTAGCAAGTACATGATTGTCTTCATTGTGTGAACTTCGACCATTACCCCTTGCTGCCAAACTTGATTCCTCTTGAATACAATCTGCTCTAAGGCAATCAAACTTTGGTAGCTTAGATCTTCCACTGATACCTTGGATAAAAGGCTCCCAAGATTGAGGAAGACCGTTAAGTGCCAACATGACTAAGTCTTTATCATCGACCATATTACCAATGGCACAAAGCTGATCTCTTAACTCAGTGATCTTCATGAAGAAGGAGATGACTGAATCTCCTTTCGCCATCTTGATGTGGTGAAGCTGTTGCCTCAATGCAAGAGCTCTGCTGGTGTTATTGATCTCATATAATCCCTCCAAAGTCTTGAACATCTTTCTAGCTGCCTTCAACTTGGAGATAATAGGCACAAGGTAATCCTTCACATAATCAATCAAAATCTTCTTGGCCTTTGTACCATTCTTCCTCCATTGTGTCTTCTCAGTCTCATCGGAAGGTTCAGGTACCTCACTCTCCACGAACTCGAGAATATCATTTTCTTCCAATGCAATGAGAACTCTAAACTTCCAAGAGGTGAAGTTAGAGGCACCATTGAGTCTATCTTCAACCTTGAGTCCGTTCACCATTTTTGTAGATAAGATAGACACACAAGGATGAGAATAAGAGAGGAAGATCACGCTGCTTATACAAATCTGATCACGATCTTGGTTAAACCCGCTCTAATACCATGTTAGTTTTAGGATCAGAAATTAAATAAGTAGATATAGAACAATTTTAAACAATTTGACACAACATATACCCTGGGAAAACCCTCCAACTTGAGGGAGAAAAACCCAGCAACAATATATCACTTATATATTGAATGATGAACAACAATTCGCTTTACAATGAGGCCAATCACAAGGCCGAATTAACAGCACCACACTTGATGCATTGTCACAAGAAATAATATCGAACTCCTTGAATGATGATATCAATCTTCTTGAAGAATAACTTCGATCTGCAATATCGAACTCTTGCTGTAGGAATTCGCACTTTTCTTGAAATGAATAGAATGGATAATGAAAGGAATGAACAGCGCCTCTATTATATACAATTCGATAGGTCCTCCTCCAACCAATGCAACTCTCCATGATAAGTCGGCCTATTATCAACCAATATGTCTTTTGAAAAAGGTGGCGATCATTCTCTTCATGTCGGCTTTATTAAATAAAATATGATTTGTTTATTTAGTGAAGCACCTCTTCACAAAGTCGGCTCAAATAAATATATATAGCCACGGCTATATATTTATTTATTTAAATCGATAGAAGGATTGATACCGACGCTATAACATCAACACATAATATATTTCAAGAGCAAAGTTTTGCTTTCATGTCTTGTATACATATTTACCAAGGCATTTATAACTTCAACTTTTAACAAAAACTTATTTTTGATCATGTTTCCATGATCAAATGGCAGGGTTCCACTATTAAGTTCCTGCACTGATCAATCAATGACCTATAACATGCAAATGTATTAAGAATTTCAGCCCTTCCGTTCCTCAAATATATCCAACATTCCTATACTCTGAAATTAAGAGCTCTTATCATGGCCACTAAAATGGCATCTTCCTAAAAGCCAAATACTCGAAAGGCCATTTCCATGATATTTTACAGGCTTTTGTCTAAGAACCTCCCTAACTGACTCCCTTTTAATCATACAATGGTAACAACAGTCAATCCTACAGTCCCATTATTTCCAACACAAGTAAAAGGGTTCTTGTATAACCTAGGCACCTTCTATTGATGCACCATTGAAATTGATGGCAACCATAATATAAACATTACACAATTCTGCCAAAAATAGATCCAACAACCAGTAAGAGCTTGAACTAATGACACTATAGTGTGATACACCAAGTCACTTGACAAACTATTAAACTCTGTATAGTTGCAACTGCAAACCATAGTTTGGTATCAAGCCTTACTTTCTGCCTTGACTGCATTATCCTGGGGTTCCTTCCTTTTTTTGTCTTGGACTTACCTAGATTACGATTACCATTCTCATCTAGTTAACAGTCACAGTGATGAAATCTGCCAGGAGCTTTTTGAGAATGCCATTGGCCTTGGGAAGGAGAAGGGCTTGAAATCAATAGGCACTGCTTTTACAATTTTAATGCAGAAATGGAATGAAATGTTCCTTCGTTGTTTGGAATAATAACAGATTTTAATCCACTGGCCACAGCCACTACCCGTGCATCCCCTATATTTTTTGATTCACTTTCTGAGTTGCCTACAAAAAATCTGCCATTACTTGATTTATTATTCACATGCAGACATATAACTCAAATCCACAGTGGTGATTTTGCCTCTGAGCCCATGCATTGATCCTTAAACAGGCTGTTGGGTGCTGATGGTGAAGGTCATGGAGCTAAACATTAAACAGACCAATTGGATTTGCATGAAGGTTTCTAAAACCTTCTCAGCAAATTCATTTTGTTCAAATCAGACAATCATTGTATTCCATGGGATGAAATTTCTATGAGGCGTTCTGTCCAACAGTTTGCATATCCTGTCTATGCTTCAACATTTTGCATACATTCCTACCAGGCCAGTTGCAAGTGATAAGTGCCCATGCTCTGTTAGAAAGTTCCAGTTTAGGCACATGCAGGTAAAGATGTTAGCCAAGGTCTTGAGAATGGATTTACACTTACTTTTTAATGCCTTTTTTGACATTCCATTGTGTGGAACCCCTGCAATCATGGCATCCTTGAGATAATATTTCTTTTGAGACATTTCATTTACAATCCAGGCACCTTGTCTCTGCATCCACATTTTGCATACATACCTGCCATGGAGGGCATTGCAACTACAATATACAACAAAAGCTCTCATTTCAATATGCATTGACGGGAGTCCATCTGTGGTGTTTCTTCACTCTCATAAAAAGTTGGTTCCTGATTCAGTGCTGACATTGATTATTTATATACTATGATGGCTTCTTTTCCATAATTATGATGAATAAATGGAATATTTGGTTCACTTGACAAATTTCTTTCCAAGCCAACTGATGAGGTTGATACATTTGTAGTGGTTGAGACTGTTGAAGAATCAGCCATGAAATTTCTATTTGTACTATCATTGGAGGTTTGCAAAAGACTTTGACGACCTGCAACAGCTTGTATAGACAGTGAATTTGCCTTTTTGTTTTGAGGATTAGAAAGTCTCTAGGAACCACCACAATGGTGGCCCATGAGCATAGATTGAGAGATCACACAAACAAATGGGGGAAGGTCCAATGTTGGCAAATCAGGAGCTAGTTTAATTGTCTGAAATGTATTCTTGTTAAGTGAACAATATGGCTGTAAGTTAATCTGTGATGTAATAGGTCTCCTGGCATAATCAAGGAAGATGAATGGGAATATTGTATAGAAGTAGTCACAGCAGAAGGCAACTGAGACATGTATGACATTTGTGATATTTAGCCACCTGAAGTCTGATCTAATGGCTGTATTTCTGATATAGATGGATTGAAATTATTCGGTTGCACTTGACTCATTCTTCCATTGTAACTCCCTTCCCTCTGAGACCCTGAGTTAGCCAAAGCAAAACTGCAGTTACTTGAACCTAACAAAGTGGAGCCTGTGGTATGGCTGCCATCAATCTAAATTCTAGAAGTGTAAGGCTTTCAATCTGCTAAAAATGCTTCATTGATATAAGCCTCATCTATTATGCAGCTATCCTTTGTACTTAAAGAACCAAGTTTCTAAGTGCAGCTTATAGTGTAAATAGACTTATTGCTTTTAGCAACGGCAGGCTTGAATGCAGAGACTGAAGGCCTACAGAATTTGTTTGTGCCATCTATTGCCGGTAAATTTACATCATTTTCCACTGCTTGCAATGTACCTCTTTGATGAGAAATCCTTTGAACTTATTTATGTTCTAATTATGATTCCTGAGTATAAAGTTTGTCCTCTTTGTGTGTGCAATCCTGTAAATTTACATGCAGATAATATAAATCTGTAGGTGTTCTCTTTTTAGTTGCTTTTCTGCCTAAATAATGCATAGAATGACCAGAAAGTTCAAGTCCAGACAAGGTTGTAAAACTGTATGGAGATCTACAAGATTGGTTGCTAGGAGAGTTACTAGATTAATTGACGGATCCAAACCAAACTGTACTAAAGCACTATATTTTGCACTACCGACAGAACATAGAAGCATAGCATTCACTTGCTTTCTTCTCTGACAATGTTATCTCAAATTCTGATAACAACACCACTCTTGAAGGCATATTTGGTGACTTTAGCATGAACTCAACTCCTTGCAGCTAATATGGACTTGCTTAAGGTTTGCAGCATCTGATGGGGAATACTTGACATGAAATTTCTTTGGGTCTCTTTGAGAGCTTTACTATAGACTCTACAACTTCTACAACTTGATGTTAACAATTTTCTGACACTTCAAGATGACTTAAAAGTTTAAAACTTACATGGTTAAAACTGGGGATGACAGCCCTCAAGTTTCATATAATGTTGAGCAAGTATTAATAGCATGGCTAATCAAGATGACATCAAAGAAGTAGATTGAAGGTGTTTCGAAACAAAATAAGTTCTCTCTCATGTACCTATTAGGTACATACACGGTAAAAATATTATATCTACATATTGAATATATCATATAGGTCAGAATGAAAGAATAGGGTGATAGTTCATTTATATGCAGATTAAGGAAAATGTTCGTTAGGACATGTCCTGTCAAAGTGATAGGTTTTGCCTTTTGGTAGCAATTACTAATAACTAACCAGATTTGATTAAGTTTATAACATGCCCTCCCATGGTAGAAAGGCTTCTACCTCCACGCACCATGAGCATACAGTAACCAATATAGCTTCAATAATATCAAGAGCAGCAACGCATAGAATCAAGCTCAATCCATCCAAGAGCAATCTTGATATCCATTGAGTATATGTATGAACTAAAACTCGAATTGCATTTACTTGAGAATTGTGAGCATGATCTGCAAGAATTTTTTGGTAGAATATCCCCAAAGACTTTTGAGAATCAAGAGTACAGTCTTGAGAACTTTTAAGTAGAAGGCATAAGCTTTCATAACAAGAAGTGTTAATAGGATTCAATCTTATTTTTGTTCAATCCTGCTGATCTATTCTTGACCGTTGCAAAAGTTAGCAACTTTGGTTTAGTGTTGGTATTCAATAACTTCACAGTTGGATTTGCTTTGACATAAAATCAAATCATGTATATAAATTTGTCTGTTTGAAATTCTTCATTAGCAGTGAAATCCATTGTAAGAACAGAATTTTGTTTATCAATATATTGTGTTTTTTTTTTCTTGTTAAAACTTTTGTCGGTAAAATTCAATTATGGTTATGAATTCATAGAATCTCTTCATTTTGTTGAATATAGTTAGGGCAATATCGTCATTGTTTTGCATCAGAAAAGTTTTCACACTGGGGCCATTGATTGTATCTAGCAAAATGACAGAACACCTCCTTTCATGCTTCTATCAATATGTCACCACTCATAGCACTCTATGGGTACAGTCCACCTTCTATCACATTAACATATCATATTCAGCATCAAATAAAGTTTTATCAAATCTCAACAGGAATTTGACCATGGAATAGAATTTGATCAGCATATAAGTGCAAGGCAACTAAAAATAGGAGGGTATTGTTTAGATACAAACGTAAAAGCAAATGTTTTTGAAGCAGCAAATTGGCGCCCAAAGACTATGATCATTAAAAGGTTTTGTAGAGGATCAGTTATCTTGTTTGAATAAGGTATTTGGTGATAAGATCCAAGTTTAGATGGAGTTACTGAAGCTTGATAAAGAAGGATCAATTTGGAACCAGAAGCAATTATCCAGATAAGGAGTAAGAGGTCGTGGATTAGGATGCTCACATAATATCTCATCAAATAAGAACTTGGTGAGAGAAGATACTAATTGGGAAGATGAAAGTTCCATCCAAAAATAACCACATCTGAACATTCTCAGACTGTGGTTTTTTGAAGACAGAAGCATGTTATGCCCTTAGCCTATAGGACGTATTGGGTTATTGAGTGGCTGACTTAAAGCACACGTAATTTTTGACTTGATCCTTTCATAGTTCCTAAATTTTCATAACTATAGTGGTACTGAACCTAATTGGGATTATGACATCACCATATCCTAATTATGCCATATATAGGAAGTATATAGTTTGATATTTGGCATCATATTGCAAATTCTATTCTTATTGTAAGACTTGTGGAGTCTAGCCCCTCAAAGTGGCTCGGTCTAATATCTAGTATTCTGATTTCATTTTGCTAAGATTTGTGGATATGCTCCATTCTACTTTTAATTGCACATTCATTTTATTATTCTACTCTTGCTATCTTGTGGATCTGCCACATATTGTTATGGTTCTGCTTATGTGATCAAATAGTTTCATTACAGTTTGGACAGAGGTGATGGTTGGAGTTTGCTTATGTTATTTAAGAGTGACTATCCAGAAGGATTTACCTAAAGAAGATGATAAAACAAAAAATCAATATTTATATAAGATAAAATGCCCAGAGGGAAATAATAGAAAAATATCATGCTTACCCCAGCGATATGTGCACCATAAGCCAAAACATTACAAGCAGCATTTAACGAGCAGGAATAGCTGGTATTAGTCAATGTTCCCCACAAAAGGTCATATTTAAAAAATTAGATTTGTATGTACACAAGTTTTAATCAAATATGATCCTAGATTATGGAATCTGCCTACAAACAAAAAGTGTTATAAAATCATGCCATCATAAAACATCCAAGGACCTTAAATATAAAGATTAGAATAAAATATAGTAGCATTTCTATGGCAAGGAATGTGCAAAAAATCTCATATATAAGACAATTTGTTTATATTATCATGTTTGGTTTGCCTTCATCAATATGTGTGTGAGAAACACAAAAAAAACAAACAAAACATATATACAAATAATATTACTCGAAGAACATAACCAATGCAGCAAACATGAATGAAACATGCTTACCAAAACTAGTTTTGTGGCCTTCAATTCTATCTTCTGCTTAGAACCTTCACTAGCTACCAAAACCCCATCTATAAAAACAGATACGCCAGTCGTGATTAAGCCTGACTGCACCTGTTTGAAGAACACAGATGTTACACATCATGTTAATGCTTTAAATTACAACCAAAATTGATGTCTGCCGCCTATAATTCATCAACAACTAAAAATTCAATTAAGAAAATTTAGATCTAGGGGCTGTTGTCATCAAAATAAATAAGCACTGCACTATAGGAAGAGGAGAAGAATGATATTTAGAACACTCTTGACTAAAGTGTAAAGCTACACACTAAATAACAAATTATAATGTACTAAAATCCTAATTCACACACAAAAGATACCAGGAGAGGCTCTGTTTGAAGCAAATAATACCATATACATTATAAAAAGTGAGAGCACAATGCAACACAAATAATACAATGAGAAAGAAAGAAGAAAAAGATTATATTAATGTCACAACCAAAAACCCCTGGCCTATATACCCACCTTGTCTTGAGATAAATTATTCTAATATCAACGAAACAAAACCCCTTGCCTTTTATTGCAACATCTTCTAGAGGAAAATATTAATTTCTCGGGCAAATTTGCTTAAGTCTCGAAGAATCAAAAGAATGATTTGTTCATACCTTTAACCAAACTAAATTGGAATGAGGATTTTGGCTTAATTCTCTACTTTGTAGATGTATCATCTAAAAAAATATATATACATAATATTGTTGAATAATATTATATTTTATATCATTTCTTATTTTAGAAGTTCCAAGTTCAAAGCTAAGTACACAATATATGTTGTAAGCTATGTTGCCAGTTTAGTTTCAAGTTCCAGGTTCATTAATTTTTTCCTTACATTCAGTTGTACTACGTTGCTGGTTTGGGTTCAAGTTCCAAGTTAATCAATTTCTTTTCCCACAAGTTTGGTATGACTGGTAACTGAACCAAGGGGGAAAACATCAGCAAACCTGGAACCCAAACCCAAGCCAGCAAGCATAGTACAACATATATTGTTTTCTTCACTTTGGACTAATAAAAACTAAAATAAGAAATAATATAAAACATAATCTATATATATATATATATTATATGACACAACCTAGCCATACCAAACCCAAAGAAAAAAATTCTGGAAACCTGTAAACCAAACCCAAACCAGCAACATATATTGTTTTCTTCCCTCGCCATTTTTTTCCTTCAAGTTCAGTATGGCTAGTTTCAATATTCAAATGTCAAATCAATAATCATCGTATTGCTCTTAATCAAGAGCATCAATGTCATCTCATTAGAACCACAAGCAACCCCAGCCCCACTCCCACTAGCTCCATTGTGTATGTAGCAGCCTTATGCTCCTCATCCTTGATTGAGACTAAGGAAAGATGATTCTCCTTGACACAAGTCTCTTGATCTGTGTAGCACCTTTCTAACACTCTTTAAGGTGCAGAATTAGTACCTTTACAATGCTTGAACACTCAAGAAATAGTAACCCTAAGCAAAGACAAGAGAATGAGTTTTGGGTGAGTGAGGACTGAGACCTATCCATAAATGTTATGTTTGTGTTTTATGTTCTGTTCATGACATAAAGTCACTCTTTAGGGTTAGCTAGGATTAGCCGAGTTTTTTGTGCACTTTTTGGCATTTTTTAATTCTAGTTTATTAAATGCATTTTTTTTCCTATGCTCGACTTCGCCCAATGCATGTACCTAAGCTTTTTAAATCACCTTGGTTATGTTCAACCAAGGCAAATGCACAAGGTCACGTACATGCCCTAGGCATACCCAGGAAATACACAACCCAAGATCCATACTCAAACCATAATAGTACAAGTACAACAAGGCACCCGAGAGTACCTAATAATACCATTTGTAACCAATTGCACACCTTTTTGATCTTGCTCATTTCATTCTAAGCTTACAACTTATTCCCAATTCAAAAAATTATAACTTCTTTCCAAATTTTGCAGGCAAGAAGGTGCGCAAGTATATATAGAGCATTATATCAATGACATTTTACAAATTCTATTGACACATTACTCATGCTATGTTTTGGTATAATTTCACTTATCAATTCTCTTGAACACTAATAATTTCACAAGTACTTATGCAGAAGAAAAGTTAAAACAAGTCAACAACCATGTAGTTACTTGGACAGACTAACCAATGAATGAGAAAGCAAGATGAAGACGAGCGAGAAATAAACTACAAATGGGAAATATGACCAATGGGTAGAGATAAATTATCATACAAAATGACCCTTGATGATGTGATAATGAGAATAAGGGACCTAACAAAGACCATAGAAAAGTGACTCCAACCACAACAAGGCACAGTTAAACTTAACACCAATAAATCCTACAAAGTCAACCAAGGAAAGGCGGGTCTAGAAGATGTGCTAAGGGACTCAAAGGAAAGAGGTCATTACTTGGTCTTGAACAAAACTTGACAAAGTGTTGAATGGCATTGTGGGGCCTTGGCATAGAGAACCTAAAATGTACAGCTATTGATAATATGGCTTAAAGTTAAGGTGTATGTGGACTCCAAAATCATGATTAAATTTCAACAAAAACCTCTAAGATGCATGATGCCATTTGAAAGCCCCAAGAAGTTGTGAAATACGTGCCACATTAATATTTTCTTTGAAGATATGGCATTTTTCCATGTCCACCATATAGTTAATGTGGCAATCACTATTTGGTCAACCCCATAACAACTAGCAACAAAAAATTCATCATATGGAACAAAGCAAAGTAGTAGACCACATTAACATAGTGTGGTTCAGTTGGTTCAGCAAGAGTTCAGTTCCTTAGTGAGCTATCTATTCCTAATTGATTCATCCATATAGTAAGTACTGAGGTGATTCAATTCAATGTGAGCTAGTCATTAATAAAATTGATTAGGAGAGCCAATCCGACTAGGACATATAGTGGTTGTGGCCATGTTACTGCAAATTTCAATCGTATCAATTAGGTATTTCTAGTTATTTCCAATTCAATCAATTCTTGTGTTCCAATTAAGTATTTCTGTGAAGGCACAAGGTGGAGGTTGAGAAAGAATTGGTAATGCATATCCCATTGATGTTTGCCCTCAATAATGAGGATTTTCAAGCTAATGATGGTGGTTGCAGAGGCAAATCTCCCAAGGAAGCTTATTATGAGCACATTAAAGACAATAAGAGAAAGAACACAAGAGATTGCTGAAATATGCATAATATACGGTCATTTGTGCTATGTAAATATAAAAGGTAAAGGTAGTCTTTTAGTTTGCCACCAAACCAAACACCAATTTCGCATAAGAGAACCACCCTTACGCGAGCATTTCACAAGGGGATTGCTTTTCTATTTACCTTATATATTGTTAAAATGAGGTTAATGACCCGCCCCCTCCCAATTTGCACTTGCGAACTCCACTTTAGACTACATAGCTTTCACCATTAAGCCAACTCAAATTGTATAAAAGATGTACAAGGAAGCTTCTAGAGGAAGAAACTTCTTCATGAAGGAAGCTTCTTAGAGAAGAGAGATGTACATAGAGACATGTACAACATTTAATAAAATACACCAGCCTATATGACTATTTTTTTTAAATGCATTAACCAATGTAGCTATCTCTCATCACAACTGCAAGATCAAATGTGGTAGTCACGAATACACCCCATGCATGTGATACTAGCATGCTCCCCTCTAGAGGATTAATAATCAACAACAAAAACATTGTTACACACTTTGCATGTTACAAAAGTATGCTCTCTTGTGGTGAACTAATAATAAACAACAACAAAATTTGGACGGCTTGGGCTAGTGGAGAATCATTCACATCTTCCATGGTCATGTGTGCATGTGTGCCATCCTTCAATTAAACACCCCAAACTAGTTACCAATGATTGCAAGGTGATAAATTTGGCGACTGGTATATGGAGATAATAACATGACTATAGGATGGAATTTGCAGTGGTGTTGCAAACTTTTCATTTGGCAAGTTTATGCTCCCAAATCTATGCTCTTAGATAATTCTATTTTATGTATGTCTTTGTGCATCTTCAACTATTGTTTTTTTTTTTGTTAATTCAGAGGTATCCCCGCGGCCCACAATGCACCCAACCCGCCTTGCCTTGGGCTTACAAACTGCCAAGTTGGGGCCTAGAAGGGGTGAGCTGAGACGAGACTAATCCTCTGGGGATGCGCACAGCCACTTGCAAGCCACACGCATCAGGTGAGGCCAGACCTCGGACTCAAACCCAAGACCTTAGGGAGCAAACTCGAGACTTAAGCCTCCTCCACTATTGGGCCAAGCATCTTCAACTATTGTTAAATCTTCCATCCTTTGTGCATGCAACCTACTACTTTTATGTCTCAAATGGGAGATGTTATGGAAGATGTATGTCTAACCAGAGCAAAAGCAAGAATCACCATTTAGCCACTGGGCATGTGGAGGTCAACTTTTATAGATCTAAGCAAAAGAGTTATTCAGAGATAGATTACCAGATTTTGGAATCTTCAATGATGAAAGGAGAGAAGCTTGGAAAGGTACTGCAAGCAATTCAGTTGAAGTGGAGATTCAGGAATCCCAACCATTTCACTGGGATTTGAGGCAAACTTGGGTTATCCTTCACATGCTTAAGGTGAACAAATATAGCCATTTCAATCCTAGAAGGCTAAAGAAGGTCTTTTGGGCTTTGTAAAGTTTTTCGATGAAAAATTAGACAACCAGCAAAGAGAAGTCATGTTGACCATTAAAGGGTCAGATGCTAGTGAAATGCTTATCAACAAATCCTGATAGCAGTTTTAGTAGTTTTCATTGAGTGGATACACCTTCAAGGAGGATCTAGATACAATAGATATCTCATTACAGGAAATGTGCTTTGCACTGAAAATGGAGCAGATGGTCATCTACAACTAAAGTGATAGATAGGGTTGGCTACAACATGAACATGGAGTGAATATGATGATTTCTAAAGGTTTACAGTACAGGAAATCTGATTTGCAGTGAAAATGGAGTGGATGAGCATCTACAGTGAAGTGATAGATAGGGGTGGCTGCAACAACAACTTGGAGTAAATATGATAATTTCCAAAGGTTTCCAGGTGGCAAGTGCTACCAAAAAATTGACTCGAAATCAATACAGTGTCAAAGATTTAGGCAGAAATAATAGAAGCAAAATAAATTTTATGAATGAAATAACAATGGATCGTCTTCAATTTTCATTCAATACAGATTACATATATATAGGAGTTGTATTTCCTATATTCTAGGAAACCTCCTATAACGACTCCTCTAAATAAATGAGTTGTTTTAACAACTCAAACAAACACACTCGTACAACAAAATAAGTCTACACATATGACTTAACTAACCTAACAAATATTCCTAACACTCATAATAACTATGTGAGTCGTTAATTTAACTTACTTTACCTCATACTAACATGTGAACACTAACATAAATTCCCAACACCCCTCCTTAGTGTGAACATGGGGAGAAAGTACATCACAATACTTGATGACCACACTCAGTAGCTCACCAAAAATATAAGGTAAGAGTAGGGACATACACATCTACTCATGAGAAGCAGTAATGGAACTGGCCTCACTATGCTTAATGTTCTTTCATCCAAGGATAGGGACAAACACATCTATCCATGCAACCGAGGATAGAGACTAACACATCTACCCAAGGTATTACATCAAGTTTGAATAGGGACAAACACATCTATCCAACATCAAATTTATGAAAAGGGACACACACATCTGCTCGCAACAATTATGATTGGGGACAAACACATCCAATCACAATTACCAACTCATGTGACTGGGGACAAACACTTCCAATCACTTCACTACCTCATGAATGGTGGGGACAAACACATCCATTCACTAACAATCAAGAAATGTGATTGGGGACATACACATCCAACCACAACATAAAAGCTTGAACACCAAGCCTTCATTGTCGCATACACAGCCACCATTATAGATCATTGCCACTCTGATCACAAATGATATGAGATTGTTGCTGCTACCACCTGGAAACCGATCTTGGCTTTAGTCGTTTTGGCACAAGTTGTTTTGTCACTGAAACAATTTTGCAACCCCGTCGCTAGTGACTCACGAGAGGTTGTTGAATATCCTCCAACCTCCATTGCCTCCTGTCTCCAATTGGTTTGCTACTTTCTTAGAAAATTTGTCTTTGAGGCTCAATTATAAAATCCCCCCCCCCCCCTTCAATACGAATGTTGCGACAAGCGATAATGCGTTCATTTACAATTGAGGCAATTTTTATTTTTTGACACAAGAATTAATGGACCCAATTCTAAAAAAAACAACTTAACTTTAATTTTTAGACTAACACACAAAATATCTCTATATGAACAAATAAAACGTTTTGAGATATAAAAAATAACTAAATAATATTGAAATCACCACCAATAGTCAATCCACATCCAAAACAATGAAAACATGCCCCAATCCACACTTTGACAATTGAAATCGGGTCAAATACTACGCAGGTTGTCAAGAAAGCGACAAGGAGAGAGATTTGAAATATAATATCGATCACACACCCTAAATCATTGTTTCTCCAATCGAATATGAACCCGCTAATAAAAAGCTCAAAACAATACATACCACACACGGTCAAAGAAGCCACACAGGAACACGGGCCTACAAATAATGAATGTTGCCTAGAGAATGTGGATCTATAGAATGGTAAAGACCGCCCTTGCAAACAAGAGGAACCCACTAATAGAAGCGGCAATAACCACCGCGATGCCATCAAATATATCTAAGTCGTCTTTGAAGGAGCGAATTGCAGAAAATGAATCAACCTGTAATGATTGAATCTCCTCTTTGGTGACAGCTTTCATCGAGCCTTTAACACCTTCACAATGCTTTGTTTGGAATGACTCACTATATTGGAATAACCGATATTGATGTTTGACATTTTACAACAACATGCTCTCTGCCACAACCCCAAAAGGTATTGGCTCTGTGTCTTGCGTGGCCACCACAGCAATCGACCTTCTCCCCTTTGCACAACAATATCTTCAATAATAGTGCAAGTGGATAATTTATTTTAAATCCAATGGCAACTTCCCACTCGCTTCAAAGTCAATGCAATAACAATGGCAATTATCCACCAGTGTGACGCCACGCCTTTGATCTTTGCGCACAAGAAATCAAATTCTACACATTCAACTTCATGGTCACACCACAAGATTTGGCTGACTTAAACTCCAAAACCATGATCTTTTGAATCTGTACTCTATTATTACAAGTGACAAAAGCCGCCAATACTATGTAAAACAATAGAGAATTCTCCTTCACAAGACAGGAACGATATGCTCCCTTATGCACTCATATCAAACTCATGCAGCATAACGCCACCTTAATCGTTGAAGGCATGGCATTTGGGAGGACGAGAACAATAGGCTGTCAATGATAACTATGTATTAATAAATTGGCATCGTGACAAATTTCTATACATAAAATGGCAAATATGATAGGCCAAGAATATCTTGGACTCAATAATAGTGCAAGACTTATGCCTGCTCTAATACCATGTCAGAGATTTAGGCAGAAATAATATAAGCAAAATAAATTTTATGAATGAAATAACAATGCTTCGTCTTCAATTTTCATTCAATACAGATTACATATATATAGGAGTTGTATTTCCTATATTCTAGGAAACCTCCTATAACAACTCCTCTGAATATATGAGTTGTTTTAACAACTCAAACAAACACACTTGTACAACAAAATAAGTCTACACATATGACTTAACTAACCTAACAAATATCCCTAACACTCATAATAACTATGTGAGTCATTAATTTAACTCACTTTACCTCACGCTAACATATGAACACTAACATAAATTCCCAACATACAGATCACTCCAGATGATGAGCTAGTGGATGAAGAATGACAGGAAGGGCCAGTTGATTATGTGTCTATGTTCCTCAAGATGACTTATGGCATGACACATAACTTTTGGGACTGTTATTTATCTCATATGTTATAACTGATCTATCACTTCAAACTTCAGAAATTCATATGCTTATGGCTAAGGTTAATGTTATGGTTATGCTCCTTATTATTAATGTATTAGATTTCTGGTATAGTGCTCTGGTCTGTAATAAGACAGGCCTCTATTCCAACAGTGTTTGTTAGATTGACAACCGCCTCCAAGCTATGGGAAAAATTTAGTAATTTTCTATGAATAACATACCCATGTATCTTCAGACTTAAACTAATAAAGAAAAAAGGAGAAAATGGAAGCAATGAATTAGCATGCTGAGTTCAAAAAAAAATTCAAAATGGTACCTGGTCATATCCCTCAACATCAGAAGCTATCACACATTGTAAGTTTGATAAACAGGATCCATCGTTCACCTGAAATCACAAGTAAGAAAAATATATACTTGGGAAATAAATATCATGTTAAGTTTTGCAAAAAATGTCAAATACACTACTTTCCAAAGGAACCAGAGAAAAAGGACATAAATGATAATAGTGAACAGTATAAAAGACACTGCTAATACAAACTACCTCCTGAAATGTTTAAAGGAAGCATCAATTAAATTCTTTCCAATATTATAACTAAAATTAACAATATTATAACAGAATTGAGAATTTCATATACCTGGTTGAAAGAAGAGGAATTTGCTGATGAGCCCATGCTTATACCGAGAGGGGGGATAGGGGGACGGGGAGGAGGGGGAGGAGGTGGTGAAACAGTATAAGACAATCTTTTACTTTTCCAAAACTTAACAACCATAGCAATATCAATCACACAAGATCTGACAATTGTGCAACACAAGAACACACAATTTATGTGGAAACACTTACTAGAGAAAACCATGGCAAAATATTGCTTATATAAAAATCTTTTACAAATTTCGTAGGCACCAACCTACAGAAGACACCAATCCCCTCTAGTAGAATTTGTGAGCACCAACCCACTGGAGACACCAATCCCCACAACTAAGCACCAACTCAGCAAGAGACACCAATCTCTTAGATATGAGAGGCAACAACCTCCAAATGGATAATTGTTCTTCTAAACATATTCTTACTTACAATGCCTTCTTGAATATACCTTCTTCAATGGATAATGAACTATTCATCCACCTTTATAAAGATCATCTTTTTGACAATCTTGATGCAATTGTCTTCATATACCTTCTCTTCAAATCTGCATATGCTTCTTATTAAATCTGCTTGTAGATGATGCACTAAATAATCCTTCATTTACACATATGCTTATATAAGATGTATCATCTTCATACTAAAATCCCCTTTCAACGCCTCTGCTCTTGGTCTGCTCAAATTGAGGTAATTATCATTGCATAACTTCACATACACTTCTGCTCCCTTGATCTCCTCTAAATTTGCATATAGATCTGCTTTAAATCTGCCTGTACATACTCATATATATGATGGTGTATACCTGATTTATCCTTTTTTTCACTCCATACAAGATCTGCTCTGCTAGTAATCGAATGATTTCACATTGAGAACTTTTTTGCTTTATGTCAAACTCTCCTTACTTATATACCTCATCACCTTCATGAAGGGAGGCGACTCTTCTTGAAAAAGAGGTGATTTATTCAAAGGTCGACCTCATTGGAAGAATGTTTATTTTACTTTAATTCTTCAAAGTTGGCTTTGACATTAAATTAATTTTACTTTCCTCAAGGTTGGCTATTTTGAGAATATTTAAATCTTCTTTTATGCGCCAATACAATTGTGGCTATCCCGTGAATGGGTTGGCCATATAACACTTTAACTTTTATTTTGACTTCACCAATAAACAAAGACTTAGATTTCACCACTCCATATCTTGAATGGCATTGGCAATTTTGCATAGGAGTTATACATGAAGTCAACCAACTTTACTGTCCTTTTGATGATGCAATTTATGGCCTTTGGCCTATAACAATTTCCTCCTTCCTCAAATCTTTCCTTTGACATCAGTGACAACTATGTGACATTCCTTCTTGACATCAATGATGACAATATGACTACAATATTTCCAACATTTGCAATAACAAGCTAAGTAGATCTCTAAGTCCACAATTTAGTAGTAATTTCCCTATTTACAAATTCAATTAAAGAAAATTTCCTCCAAAGAAAGAAGGGAATTATAAGGGTAAGGTGACAATTTATGTTTTTGCATGCCATCTATTATACAAACCGCAGCGGTCAGACACCAGCTTTCTGTGGTAACCATTAATATCTTATGTATTTAATTTTTTTCAATTCTCCACAAATGAAGAACTTGCCAACAACAAATGTAAACCTATGTTTCAGTATGCCTGTAGCATGACCACAGTTATGTGCATGGATAGTCTCATATGTGGAAGTGCTTCCCACTAATGACTAGATGCAACACATTGTAGGCCTTAAAAGTACATTTCAGCTAAATGGAGGTCAAAACTGATTCACAAATTGTGGCCTCTATTCTTGACCAAGGATCTTCCAGCTCTATGAATAACTGCAACTGAAAATGCTGATTGAGGATATTAGAAAGCTTCTGAAGTCCTCCCTGAATATTAAGGTGCCTTAAAGACTCCATAAATGAAATCAGGCAGCAAAAACGTTGGCTAAAATGGCCACTACACAACATGTAATCAGTCAGATCCATCATACTTCATGATATTGGATTGATGATGCGTATTGAGAAGTCCTTGAGAAAATCCTCAGTGATAAAATGATAAAAATATAAGAAGTGGTCACAGGGTAGCTCATGTGTTCCTAGATTAGTTTGAGGACTACTTTATGGTGGAATATCTCACTAGAAAAGCCCTCATGAAGACAGGATAATTGTTTGGTCTAAGGCTGAACCCCACACCAAATACAAAAGATTTTAGGTATTAAATCTCACATCTTTCAGCAAAATGACTCCTCCCTTCCTTGCAAGAGGGGACAGGAAGTGGAAAGAAGTGACGTGACAAGCTGCATCACAATTGTAGGCAGCATTATTGTTGCAGAGTATAAACATCAAACCACAAGGTGGTAATTGTATACTGACATAACCAAAATACATTTGCAAGTGTAGATGGAGGTCTAGCCCTTCTTACATGCTATCTAGTCTACAGTCTAAAATCATTTGATGTAGTTGGGAATATGAGCATACCCTCACAAGGCTAGAGTGCCCTAGAATTCAAGGATAACTTTTATTGTGGATGGCTCTGCTCAGCAACTTGAAGAATCTAGAGTTATTTCAAATATATCAAACATCTTTCCAGTAATTAATACTAAGAATATTTATGTAAATATTTGAAACTTTACCAGCCAATTCTAAAATCTGTTCCCTCAGCAACATATGAGGGTCACTGAACTAACACAAATTACATACTTCGCAATTCCTTTTACTATTTTTGCATCCATTTTAGTGTTCCACTTTGCTATGTGTTTTAACACTTTTTTAGCCCCTTGTTTTCCTTTAGTTTATTCTTAACCCCTTTGTATTTCCCCTATGTGTGTGTTTCTACCCTTCCTATAGGCCTTGTTTACATTTGCTTTGTGATGATTATCCTTTCCGACCCCTCATTTAATGTTTGTAGCTTTCCCTCTATGTGTAGTAAATTATTCCCGTGTTTTCCTTAAATCTCATTTCCTATGGATCAAATAGACAAAAAATTACCACCATATAATAGCGTTTCCCTTTACCTTCCCTAGAAAAATGAGCCTCATTGGATAAAAGGTCAATCCTTACCCCATTAGTGTTTTTTCTTACACAATAAACCTTGACTCCATTGCCACTAAAATTAAATGCTAGACTCATAAAGGCATGCCTACTACAGTTCTAACCTTCCTTTGCCTGAAAATTTAATTAAAACCTATAAATGAGCCTCTTCTCTCCCTTTCTTTAACACTACAAGCTATCATTTCTCTTATTTGTGCAAGCTGTCATCTTGCATTATGCAGTGTCTCACCCCAGGTGGACACTTGCAAATTGATATTTCTGCCTTCCTATTTATCTGTGTTTTCTGAATTTATGTTCTTGAATGATTTTAATAATATAATGCCAGGCATGTGCAAATAACATGTGCGTACAAATGCAATGAAAAGACATTGGAAATAAATGCTAATATGACTGAAATCTGATTTAAATAAAGTTTGCAAATACAATACATATCTAAATCAGATATTTTTTTCTTTGCTCAATAATTTAATCATACCCGTGCAAGCCAAAGACAAATCTGGAAAATCTGATGTATTGTGAACAGCTACAGCAAAGCTCCTGTTATTGGATGCCAAGCATAAGGTATGCATTTTCTCATACTTAAGTTGCTGCTATATGGAAGATACAGCTTAGCCGCCTCCAAAGAGTGAGAAACCAAGCTCATAACCTAGGCGCTTTGCCTCAAGTCAACACGTCCCAGCTCCAAGACACTGTACGGCCTGGCATAGCAGAATGGTACAGCCTAATAATGATTAGCAGTACGGCCCCAGCAGAGAGATAACAGCAAAAAACATTTACCAGCTGATAATCATCTGATCACTAGCTAAGTTCTTCACAAACCCCTGTTATAATCTCTTCAATATGCTCTATAAACTCCCATGTGCCAAGGGAAGGAGATCATTAACAACATTGAATATATTCAACAATTATTAATGCCTTCAATGATTTCTGATCAGCAATGAATCCTTCATGAAAAACCTCTGATCTGAGCAAACAATATCTGAAAATCAACCAAACTATCTCCAGTTGAGCACAAACATGACCTCTAAATAAAGCCACTATTATTTGCACAATCGAAGAGAGGCTACATTCTCCAAGATTGATATTACAGCGAAACCCTAGGTTTCTTCCTCAAAGCCAAAGCTTCTCCAGAAAAGACAACTGTTAAATGCTTTCAAGAATGAATTCTATTTGCTTTTTGAGTGTTTATATACTTCTCACAAACCAGGTCTACCCCTAGAAGCTTTTTCATCATTAAAATATTTCATTAATTGCTTTTGATGTTGACTTTATAATATCTCATTAAATGGCTCGACCCCCAAGAAGGCATTTAAATCCGTTAAAATATATTTTATATTTGCCTTTGCTTTTGACTTTGTAATATCACATTAATGAGGCGCCTACTTCAATGCACTTTAATAAATGATTTAAGTCATTAATTGGCCCCACTTCATAAAGTCATAATATAATATTATAATGCACTTTAATAATTAATTATTATTAAAGATTAACTTTAATAATAATTGAAAGTATCATATCTCCCTTAATAAACATCTGTTTTCCATGCCGTCTGAACTAGGAGGTCGAATACTGCATCCACAACACGTCTAGATGCCTTACTATAAATAGCAATACTGGACTCCAATCTCGAGGTGACTTACTATAAATAGTAAGTGTGTATAACTAAGTCCCAAAACACCAACAAAGGCCAAACTTGAACAATACCTTGCTCTAGAGAAGAATAACGCCACCAAAGGACCAGGTATCTACCACATAGGACCCTCTATCCAACTCCATTAGCCTACGAGGGTCAAATAATAGGCTAAACCATCAGGAAACTAAACGAGCTAAAAAGGGGACATTACACATTATAGCATTTGAGGCATTGCATATTTGGAGCACCATTGGGGCAACACTTTGGAGCTTTGCAGCAATTTTTTGGAGCCCCATGGACATTATTGCAAACATTTTAGTGCCTCTAGCTCTCATTTTCCCTTTCTACCACCATGCTGCCCAATTTTCCATTCCACAGCCATTAGGTTTGTTAATGTTTTGGTAGCTGCAGGAGGTATCTTACTGTGTTAGAAGAATCTTCCTTAAATAAATTGTTGTGTCAGCTGGCCGACCTCATAAATTGTCTTATTCTACATGCAAGGTGTAACTGACATGCAGGAGAATCTGCATACTGACATGCATGAGAATCTCTATTTGTATTCCTTAAATAGACTCATGAACTGCCACCTTGTGCGTCTTCTTGTGGCTGCATATCTGCCTATATTTAGGTTGAAGTGTGGACTTGTTTGGTGACTTATTTTGTCTATAAAAACAAGTCATTTCTTCAAGAAGAAGTTGGATTATTTTAGAGCAGGTTATTATCCTTTGAAGAGCAGATTGATCAGAAGTTTTCTGTATATTGGCATCTAGGAGAGGTGCTGAGACTTGTAAGCTGTTTGCTGATACTTCATTCAATATATAAGAGACATATTTGTGGCTGGGTTTTTCTCCCTCAAGAAGGAGGGTTTTCCCAGGATAAATACTGTGTTCATTTGTTCTTTATGTTCATTTTTCTGCTTTCTATTAAATCTGATCCTAACATTAACATGGTATCAGAGCGGGTTTTTGAAAAGACTTGATCAGATTTGGGTTGACTAAGCCTATTGCTGATTGTGTAAATCAAGACATCAAGTCTATTGTATCTTGGCCACTAGCTGTTGTGTTTGATGTGAGTTAAGTAGGTTTTAGTCACTTCAGGAAGGATAGACGTCTGAGCTTGTGCAGTTGCATATTCACTATGAGTTGGTATGGTTGCTGATTATAGAGCATCATCATAAATATATCTGGCATAGGACTTCTCCCCAGGAGATACGTGAGAAGGAACTGTTGTTTTAAGCAGAGTCAACATTCAGGAGCAGAATTAATGCTCATATGAGCAGACCTAAAGGATGGATCGAGAAGCAAGAGGGTGATGAGAGATTGCCTAGAGAAGAAGAACTTGAGGCATCTTGTAAGGAACTCATGCCAACTGGAGAAATGATCAAGCATGGAGTCATAGCTTGCAGCCATGGGACTAAGTTGGTGGCTGAAGACATCTCTCGAAGAGGAGGAACCTATTCAGGTTATCTTTGAGATCAGTTTCTTCGAAGAGGAGGGATTTACATTCAGAGGGAGTTTGACAATTCATCAGAAGCAACCTTGGACGAGGAGGTCAGAAGGTTGATGCAAGTACTTGGAGCTTCAGAGGGAGTTTCATCATCATGGAGATCTGTTGTTAATGCATTTTCCTCTGAGATGGAGGAATTTGAGGTATCAGCCCTTGTCAATGCATTTCTCTCTGCGAGAGAGATTTGAGGTATCAGCCCTTGTTAATGCATTTCTTTCTGTGAGAGAGATTTGAGGTGTCAGCCCTTGTTAATGCATTTCTCTCTGCGAGAGAGATTTGAGGTATCAGCCCTTGTTAATGCATTTCTCTCTGTGAGAGAGATTTGAGGTGTCAGCCCTTGTTAATGCATTTCTCTCTGCGAGAGAGATTTGAGGTGCAAGCCCTTGTTAATGCATTTCTCTTTGTGAGAGAGATTTGAGGTGCAAGCCCTTGTTAATGCATCTTTCTCTATGAGAGAAATTTGAGGTATAAGCCCTTGTTAATGCATTTCTCTCTATGAGAGAGATTTGAGGTGCAAGCCCTTGATAATGCATTTTTCTCTGTGAGAGAAATTTGAGGTGTAAGCCCTTGATAATGCATTTTTCTCTGTGAGAGAAATTTGAGGTGTAAGCCCTTGTTAGTGCATTTTTTTCTCTGCGAGAGAAATTTGAGGTGAAAGCCCTTGTTCTATTCTCTTGGAGTAGCCATGGTGGATGTCATGATGAGATGACAACATCACGTTGAGTGATTCCGTGATGGACACTTGTGCACATATGTTTTGATGACATGGATATCTGAAAAGACACCTCCCTAGCTAAGAGGGAGTGTTAATGTTTTGGTAGCTGCAGGAGGTATCTTACTGTGTTAGAAGAATCTTCCTTAAATAAATTGTTGTGTCAGTTGGCCGACCTCATAAATTGTCTTATTCTACATGCAAGGTGTAACTGACATGCAGGAGAATCTGCATACTGACATGCATGAGAATCTCTGTTTGTATTCCTTAAATAGACTCATGAACTGCCACCTTGTGCATCTTCTTGTGGCTGCATATCTGCCTATATTTAGGTTGAAGTGTGGACTTGTTTGGTGACTTATTTTGTCTATAAAAACAAGTCATTTCTTCAAGAAAAAGTTGGATTATTTTAGAGCAGGTTATTATCCTTTGAAGAGCAGATTGATCAGAAGTTTTCTGTATATTGGCATCTAGGAGAGGTGCTGAGACTTGTAAGCTGTTTGCTGATACTTCATTCAATATATAAGAGACATATTTGTGGCTGGGTTTTTCTCCCTCGAGAAGGAGGGTTTTCCCAGGATAAATACTGTGTTCATTTGTTCTTTATGTTCATTTTTCTGCTTTCTATTAAATCTGATCCTAACATTAACAAGGTTTACCCCACTTTCCCTCATTCACATTCTCCTCTCATCCCTCTCCACACCCAAACCCTTTTCCATCCCTTTTGTGCCCATTTGATCCCCTTTTTCCTTCTCCCCATGTCTCCCTCTACCTCCTAGTTTCTTTGTTCCTTCTTATAGCCATCTCAAGTTTCAACTTTTGTATGCTTTCATTTGCAATTATCATAGTTCAGATTTAATACACATTTGTCATTAGTGATTTTATGTGGATCTTGTTTGAATACCCACAAGAGGGCAGATTGAGGCAAACTTCTCTTTAACATTTCCATTTTGATATGTTTCCATGTTAAAAGTGAGCTTGCAAGTGATTTATAGAGCTTTCTATGCAGATCTGAAAGTTTGTGTAAATGGAAGAAATAATCAAGAGCTCATTCTAAGCATCTCAAGCAATTTTTTGTCAGTTTGGAGAGAAGGTCAATACTATCCCCAAGTTAATCCTACCCCCACTGGTGCCTTATATTTTATGGACATGTTTGACCTTCTGTCAAATAGCTCCCAAGCTTTTCCAACAACCTCTGTCAGCTGTCTGCAAGTCATTTCGGTTGTCACATTCTGTCTACATCTGGTGAATCCACTCCATCATTTTATCAATTTTCCTTCTATTTTTATTTAGTTTTATAGTAGTAGTCTCTATTTTATTTCACTTCCAATATTGAATCTTATCAAGTAGCAAAAAGAAAAAGTGCTTAGAAAAGGGATGGGCAACTTTAAGTTGCATTTAAAAAAAAACACACATTTTCAAATTTTAAAAAGGGATGGGCGAGCATTATGCATCGGTCTCTTAATGCCAGGATTTAGCTCTGTCTATAGACAGTCTTTGAGTTATTTAACGTGATAGTTGCATGGAGGTCTCAAGTTTGTTCACCTTACCTTTAATCGCAAAAGATGGCCTCTCTAGGGCTCAACAGCAATCTTTTCTAGAACCAGGTGTCCAAGTGGCTGCCAAGGCGGATACAGCAAAGGCTCCAGACCCATCTAAAAGTTGATTTGGCTCTTTTTTGGATGCTGCCATTTTTGGCTGGGGTTCTTTTGAAGGGTAGGCTATTCAAACTTCTTTGTAGCCTTTTTTTCTGTATGTATACATTGTGCCTTCCTCGAAGACTTTTGGTTTCGTATTGCGGTCTATTACTGTCTCATTACACCTTTCGTAGTTCCGGCTTATCCGGCTTCTCATGTACTATTCGTTATATTTTATCAATTAAAAAAACCTCAAATTATCAATTTAAAAAAACTGCTAAGTTCGACCAAATATAAGATTTCAATATAGAAGGAAAAAGAATCGCCGGGATTTTATGCTTCAAAAAACGTATGCTTCCTTCAATTCACCCCTATTCACAACCCACGAGAAGAAATTTGAATTATTTCTATCTGTATTCGCGACACGGATCTTCCTTTTCCCATCTAGCTTTGAAAAAAAAAAAATTATTTACATATTTTTATTTTTTTAGTCGCATTAGTGATGAGTTTGATTTTCTTACAAAAAGTTCGAATTGTTTTACCTTGAATACTTTCTGATTTATATGTAAGAATTTGAATTCTTTTATCTACCTGTGGTTGCGGCACCCATGTCTCTTTTTCCAGTTTAAGTATAAGAAATTTATATTCGGTTTGAATTTCCTACAAGAAGACTGAAATGTTTATATCTATATGGAAGTTTCAGGAATCAACTGTTTAGGAAAACTTGGGTCCGCAGTTTCGTGTCACTCTACGAATTCATCTTCGGGGATAGGAAGGTTGAAGCCAAACCTACAAATTAAGGGTTTGAGAAAAAAAAGACATGCCTCGATGAATGTGATAGACCTTTGCATGCGGCATGTTCGAACCCATCCTCGTACAGAAAGATACTGGCCAATGCGCTCCAGGCCTTGCTCGGGGCCGGCTTTAATGTCCGCAATCCGAAGCCTTTTCTGAAACTTTCCCACGGTCGCGCCAACCGCTTGTGACCGTTGGACTTGCTCTTCTTCGCAAATTTGGTCGCTCCTGCCATCGGCCCTTGCGCAGGCGCTTCTCCAACCAATAAATTTCGGTTTTACATAGGACGGGGAGATCTTTGAAGCCGTTAAAAAATGCGGCAGTTTTAAAGGCGCTGGACGAGAGCAGCTAAATGTATGGCGACAGCGCCAAAAACGGAGGAGTGCTGCAGGGGGAATGCAAAGGCGAGAAGAGAAGGAAGTCGCCCCCATACAGATTGTGGAGGTGAAGCTTGCCATCTTCTGCGGTTTGCCGTTGCTCTTGCCTTATCCTTTCAGAGCATTTCCCCTCTGAGATTTGAAATGCGGTTGATTAGCAGGAGGGATACGGTCTAGGCAAGAAAGAAACCGTTAATGGGGGTAATTTCAAAGGTATCGTACTTGTGGAGGAGGTATTGCTGATCATCCAATTCTCCTAAGAAATATTAAATTCTTAAATAATTTATAATTATTTTAAAGATTCCTAGTTAAGTAAATATTATTAAATTCATGAAATATATCATTAAACAATTAGATCATAGGTTGATGTATTTGAAATTCTAAAACTCGGTTCATCTTTTCTAGTATATGTATTTGTCATATTAGAAAAATAGCAACAAAGTTATTTATCGATTTCAATTAATCATCATAACTCTTTATCAAAATGTATTTATTCAGAAAGGGTCAATGGTGTTTATTAAAATTATTTTAAAGATTCATCTAAGCAAATATTATTAAATTCATGAAATATATCATTCAACAATTAGACCATAGCTTGATGTACTTGAAATTCTAAGAATCAAATCATCTTTTCTAGTATATGTATTTGTCTTATTAGAAAAATAGCAACAAAGTTATTTATTGATATTTCAATTAGTCATCATAAATATTTATTAAAATGTATTTATTTAGAAAGGGTTGATGATAAGGATATTGTAAAGGAGTGTGATTAGTCATAGAAGATTGGACATTACAAAGGAGACAAGAAATAAGGACCATCAAGAAGGAAGAAAGGTCATACCACTAGTGGGATGGGAGGTAAGCTCAACACTAGTGGGTTGAGAGGTGGGCATAATGATAGTGGGTTGAGGAAGGAAGAAAGGTCATACCACTAGTGGGATGGGAGGTAAGCTCAACACTAGTGGGTTGAGAGGTGGGCATAATGATAGTGGGTTGAGGATGCAAAGAAGAAAAGATAGTATGATGCCTATAATTTGAGGGAAAAGGATGAGAATTAGGAATAAGAAGAGGCTAAATATTAGAGGAAGTGGGAAGAGGAGGAATGTCTACAATACCATAAAGAGGGGTGAAATGAGGTGGAAAAAAGGAATAAGAGGCTTGGGAAGTAGGGTGAAAAACCCACCACTCAAAGTACCTGAAGAAATTATCATTTCACCTGTACCTTTAAGCATCTATAACCATATGGTTTATTAATCAAACAATTATATAGAATATGAACAAAATGTGTAGGATTAACATCACCAACCAAATGTGCAAGTTAAAAACAAAGCAAGATAAAGAAATATCTTGCCTATCCATTTTCTCTACATCAGCATCAAAATAAAAAAATTCTTCCCCATTAAGATGAGATTGTCATTCATATTTCATCAATATTATTCTCAACTCCACTCACAACGATAGTAGGATTTAGTTAAGAATTTTTTCTTAAAGGAAGAGGATGATGGTGAGACCTTGGCACACGCCCACACACGAAATCCATTCAAAATCAAAGGAAAATGTTTTGGGCTAAGTGTTTGTGCACTACTCTATTCAATATGACATCTAAAATTAGTGCCACCTAGTATCAAGAAAGCTAGAGGCAAACACAAAGAGATTAAAAGATAGAATAATGTAATTATATTCAAAGATGAAAATATGCAATGATTCTAGATTACTCAAATTAGAGCTACAAGTGGGTGTATATAGGATACATCACCAAGATATGTGAACATACAAGTCACATTATGCAAAAATAACCTACATAATTAGATACCTACCTCATTCCACCACTAATCTTATAGTGTGCATAGAGTTATGAGTAGTCAGCTTCAGCTTATGGCTACCTTAATTCTTAATTAAGTTATGTAATCATTAACATCATCTTATATAGATAATTAAGTCATCTTGGATGGTATCCAAGACATAAGTAGGGTATATATACAAGAGTTAGTGGTTCGTTTATGATCGTTAGATTGTAAATTGTGTTCTTCTTAGAGACTTACAAGTATTTCTTATTATTCTCAAGTATTTCTAGCATATTTTCTTTTATATTCTATTTTGTGTAGGTTATTTCATTACAAGTGGTATCAGAGAATGATCTTGGCAACTAGAGGCAAGAAACAACACAATCTTTTTTGACTTAGGAACTATGAAGCGCATATCTATTTCATTTGGTGACTTTTTCTAATTTTAGAGGGTTGATCAAGGACATGTTGGTGGTGCTACAATACAAATTTGAGGTTATTTGAAGTATAATTGAAGGAGTTATTGCAAAAGTAGGGTTTCCGCCAATTTCACTCCCATGTTTGTAAATCAATAAATTACTTAGACTTTTTTATGACAAGTGAAATTTAATCCTTGGTAAGTTATAGTAAAAAATATAGATTATTTTGATTTTCTTAGTAATCTATTCTAAAAACTATTTTGGCAACATCATAGTGGGGGGCCTTTAACAAGAGACAAAGGAACCCAGTCACTCTTAGAAATATTCCAGACAAAGAGAGCCCATTAGTAGAGGACAGGGATATTGTAACCATGGATGGTGGAAGGGAAGAAATCGACAAAATTAAGGATGAAATCTTGTTTAGGATGAAAGCAAAGAGAAAACTCGTGGCAATGTTTGAATGAATAACTTCTCATCAAGGTTCTAGAGATTCTCAATCAATAAAGTTATCACAAGACTTGGGAAGAAAATTTATCTTCTAATGGACATGATGCCTCTAGGTTTTAATTAGAGCTAAATATGGATCATCACTCAAATAAATATATGGTTATGCATTTCACACCTAATATGGATACATTGAAAGTTTGACAATAAGGATCTGACCAGTTGGCTTTGTCAAATGGAATAGTTCTTTGATCCGAACATCATATTCCATGCAACATAAGGTTGCAATGGTATCTTTATACTTGGAACCATATTGATTCAATTGGTATCATTAGATATGTAAAGAGAGGAAAAAGAAGGGATTTGTTGTTACATGGTTTGTTTTCCAAGAGAAAACCCACTACACAATATAGTGACAATTTTATGGATAACTACTTTAACCACCTTCCCAAACTAGTGCAAACAAGTACGATAAAAGGTACTCATCAATTCCAAACTTTATCTTTGAGAGTGAATCATGCTACAAAGGTAAATTTGAAGGAATTGTTCCTAGGAAGTTTAAAGGGCTGCATCAAATATGAGGTATGCATGTTCCATTTTGATAGGCCAAAACTGGGGCAAAGATTGAAATAGATTTAATTTTTAATAATAAGATTTAGCTTTGGTCTACGTGTCAATCCAGGGGCATAAACTTGTGAAAGATGTCGTGGCTATATGCACAAGGGCTACAAGTTGTGAGGTGAGTGGGGATGAAAATGCATTCCTAAAATCAATCAATTACCTAAGTTGAAAAGTAGTTTAATGTTTTTGTTTTTCTGTAATAGGAATTGCTATAGAAATTGTCACTAGTTCTGCAGTATTTTTGCGACAGGAATTGTGACAGGAACTGTGTAGAAATTATGATAGTAAATTCTGAGACTTCAAAACTTAATCAATAAATATTAATCACGGAAAGCATAGCAATTAGCTCTACAATACAGAAATAAAACTCAGATCAATAATGAACTTTATTCATTAACACATGTCAAATGCAAAAACATAGAACAATGCAAAATGTAATCGATTGAAATCAAAACACACAAATGCATACCCTACAGAAAATTAAATATTTACATTCCATTGATGGTTGAAGAGTGGGTGCCCTACCTCCTCGTCAACTAATGAAACAAGAAGCTTACAAAATTTTTGAAAGAGACTCCAAAATTTATTTCTCAATAATGAACCAAATTAATTTTTTCCTCCCATTTGTATTATATGCGATTTTCTTATATACTTTCAATGCATCAAAAGAAACAAATTTACAATTTATAATTTAGCAGTTGAGGTAAACTGATCAATTAAGAAAGATTTATATGGCCTTGTGGCCAATATTTCTTAACATATTGAACCGATTTCCTAACAATAGTCTAATCATGCTTTGTTGTCAAAACAATATAACAAAAAATAACCATGGTAATTTATCAGTACATCAGATTTAATGATGTGGAGAGGAAATCTAGTGTTGTATAGTAGGCGATTGAGTTGTCTCAACTTGTGGCATGTGGGTGGAGGAATTGACAAGTGAAATTGGAGTCAACCACATAGAAAAGGGAACTGCAACAATAAGCACAAGCCATATTCCTAGGAAGAAGGTGATAGGATGTTCCTATGAAGAATGTGACAAGAAATCTACATGCTGCAAGATATATTTTCCAAGGCTTAAAATAGCAACACTTATTAGTAAAGATAATCAATAATTATTTTTCATATTTTTATACCAAAACTATATTAAATACCACACATATATATTTAATCATAGGCAACATAGAATGGTAAAATGTTATGATAAGATATGGAAATGGAATATGGGGATGGGATTGAAGGCATGTGAAAAAGGCTAAAATGTAGCATAAAATGGGACATAAATGGCTGTCATCATTCCCCCCAACTTAACATATTGCACGTCCTCATGCAATCTTACACTATTGTATTTGACTACAAATTCTAACGCATGTTCGTTGCAATTTCACCACACTATTGTCGAATTTCCGACAAAACATTGTTTTAAATTTTGTCGTTGGAATTTCGTCGCTTTAACGACCAAATTTTATTCGTCAAAACCATGACCCAGCATCGTCAGTCAACACCACGAAAAATGGTGATTATTTTCATCACAAAATCGACGATACTTCGTCCATCTATCGACGAAAAAAAGCACAAACGTTGCAGAGTGCCATTTGAAAGCGTCGAAACAACAACAAACATTCGTCGTTTTTCTGACGAGGGGGAGTTGAAATTGCGACAAAAATTGTGTCGGAGGTATAGCAACCTCGTCGCAATTTTTTTTTGTTTCATCGGACTGGTTCGTCGAAATTTCGACAAAACATTGCAAGTTTTAAAAAACAAATATTTATCTGCCACCATAGTGAAAAGTTAGCAATTGCATTTGGTTTGTTAAACATGGCCCCTGGTACAACTATTAGAGTTTAGGGTTTAGGGTTTAGGGTTTAGGGTTTAGGGTTTAGGGTTAACTAGTTTTTTTTTTTGTTAGACTATGAACACCTTACGTATCAAAAAGGAAGGCACCTACAAAAAAAACGTGAGCAACCCTTTTAGTATGGAAAATGTGTAGTCCTGCTTGAAAAACTAAACAAAATAAATTCATAGTTCACAAACATGTTATCTATCCAAATGCCCATAAATCAAAGATTCACTTGCATAATTGGCACATAATGTTTTCCCGAAAATTGTTCAGGCTCTTCACAATACTTTGCCAGTGACCAATCAAAGTTTGTTGTGCTGCTGCATTGGCATGAGACCTAGAAGACCCTTTGATCAAACCTACTCTAGATGTTCTTTGTACTTGTATACAAAACAAAAGGTAATGAGATTTGTAACTGAGTGTAATATCTTTTCCATAAAAAATAGTCCACCTTCAAATAAACTCCATATTCTAGTATTTGTTAACATCCCTGACTCCATCCAATGCAAAATAATATAAAAGACATTAATAGAAGTTGATGGTCTCCCATTTCTAATAGTCTAAAGATATCAGGGGGTTAAAATTTTAAATTAACAAGAGAAGTTCAACGTAATTGTCATTATTGATTTTTTCAGTCAACATTGAAACAATTCTAATTAAGAGATGTCAACAAACCTAAATGCATAATCCAAGCAAAGGTGAAATTTCCTTCTTCAAATTATCACGGATCATTCCATAATTTTTTTCTACATAGGTTGTAAGTTGTTGCTTAAAAAGCAAAGCTGGATATTTTGCTTTTACTTGTCGTGAAGCATCTAAACCACCAATTGTCACACCATTTCCCAATGAGAGCCCCGTGCTTGATGGACTTGTTCAGAAACCCTATTAAAACAATGTAAAAGATGTTAAATGTAACTAAACACCAACCATAGTGGTTCAATAATATGGTAATTAAACAAAAAAAATCTTACACTAGCCATCCTTCCAAATAAACCAGATGAAGATGATCTATGACATTGAGGGGTCATGCCAGCTGCACCACTTGCTTTTAGTGTGCATTGTAGGAACAAGAGTAAATTAGATGCATTTGATAACCAATAAGCCAAAACATCATTGCTCTCCTGAGTCTTTAAAATACAAAAAACATTATGTCAGCATTAAAAAAAGTTGGAAGAGTATTCATGGAGAAATCCAATAAGATTTTAATATGATTCATTGATAAGTGATGGCTAATAAGAGATACATTCTCACATAAACTACTCAAAACTGGGGAAATGCAAAATCAATGATACCTCAATTGTTGAACCAATCGTTTGAATGATATGATAAAAAACACTTGTTCTTTCAACTTCAAATGAACGTCATTGGAGAAGTGACTTATAGATGATACATGCAGCTATAGGTCTTCCATTACTAAAGCCAACATCTTATGTGATACACTTGATCAATGCATCTTGATTTTCCTGAAACCAAAATAACAAAAAAATGTAGTGTAAGGGAATAAAAAAATCGCTAGAGCTTTATAATATAATGTGCCTAAGCAAAAAAGTGATATAACTGGAAATAAAAATAGAAGAGATAGATAATCCTCTAGAAGGTCATAATCATATACTTGCTTCCTGTCAATGAGAATCTTTTGTGGCCTCTGCTCTCCATCAATGAGCTCTTTCAAGGTAGACATAGGAGTCTATGAATTTTGCCAGACACATCTATTGGTTAAAATATTATTGAAAAATAATATTACTTATTTAAAATCAGGAGAAGGAGATAACTAAAATTATACATAAAAAGATATAATTTATTCCACTGGAGGTACTTACTCCTTTAGGCTTAACTTCACCATTTAGCATATGGCCATTCTCTGGAGTCCTCTGTAAAATAGAAAAAGCAGGGAAAAGCACTTGAGAAATATGAAAAATAGTACCTATCACCCATCTGAACAAATATTCAACCATACCATCTTGTACATTTCTGCTAGATAACCTAAATTATAAGTGGAAACTTAACCTCCTTGAGTTAACATCACAAACCAAACTAGCTTTGGTCTCTACTAAACAATGTTGCAAGATCATTGCCCACACAGAGAAATTTGTGCTTCTCACATCTACAAATGCACCTACACAAGCAAGTACACACAATAATAGTGCTCACAAATATGCCAACCCCATTGCAGCAAGAGTTTCAAATAGTACAAGGTTCAAATAGTAAAGAGATTGATGAAAGATAGAGGAATTAAAAAGATACTTGGATATAGTTGGATTGAAGGTCATAAACTAGTACATGTTTTTTGTGTAGGAGACATATCACATCCACAAACATGGCAGAGCTATGCAGAGTAGGAGAAATTGGCTTGGAAAATAAAGGCATCAGGGTATAAAGAATTATTTTTCTGCCACCATAGTGAAAAGTTATCACTTTCTTTCATCTTTGCATATTGGTTTGATGCTTCAAATGATGCATTTCTTATATTGAAAAGTGCATTACCTTATTGAGCTTCTCTTTGTTTCGAGAATAGTTTAATATCCTCTACTTAACAGGGCCAACCACGTGACACTAGAAGCTCATTTGGCCCCTCCCCCCCTCACATCACTCTCAATTCCCCATACCCGATCATATAACATTAATCATTCATCCATCCATTACTAACATATAACACTCATTCATTCATCCTACATTAATAACATATAACATTCATTCATTAGCATATTCACATGCATTCATTCATCCATTAATAACATATAACATTCATTCATTCATCCATTAATAACATATAACATTCATTCATTAACATATAACATTCATTCTTTCAGTTTTTACATATTATCAAAAATATGGTTGTCATAATATGATTACAATCACTTTTTTTTTTGTTTCATTTTTTAAGCTAAAAAAAGCTAAAATGGAGTATCGTTTTCTAAATCATCTATCCCCCCTTCAGTTGTTATGCCCTCTACTTGTGATCTTAATGTACACCTAGTCGTGTACTCACAACGTGGAGGCCACTGCAAGGGGGAATCTGCTACAATAACAAAGAAATGTTAAATTGATATATTTTATTATTATTGTTACAAGTATTTCATTAATTAAAAGAACATTAGAGTGGTGCTCTTTACCTGATGGGGCCACATCATGTTCCTAATCTTGTCTTATAACCTCATGCTCAACATGTTGAACACCCTCTAAATCCTGATTTGGAGTTGAAATACGAAAGGTTACATTAATTAATACACCAATTGCAATTAAATATGTTTAAAAGAACATTAGAGTGGTCCTCTTTACCTGATGGGGCCACATCATGTTCCTGATCTTGTCTAGCCTAATCATGCTCAACATGTTGATCACGCTCTACATGCTCTAAAGTTGAACATGAAAGGTTACATTAATTAATACACCAATTGCAATTAAAGATGTTTAATTGTATTAATCCATACTGTGTTTTGTATAGCACATGAATACATTCAGTACCGGGATGCACACCATGACCTTCATCTACAGGTTGTGCTCCACCCTCACTAGGTTGCATTCTAATGTCATGTGTAGTATTATCATTGCTTGCCTGTTTAAAACAAATAGGAACATTATTACTTTATGGTGGAAATTAATATTGAATAGATTGCACAAGTATTCAATTTTAAATAAAATTCATTGAGTTTATTTACCTACATGTCAGATGCAGTGGAAGCTTGTGTTTGCCCAATCAAGAGTCTTAAGCGTTTGGCCACGGCTCCATAGCCTTGTTGGAAGGCAATCTTCAGGTCCTCTTCTGTGGGCACTCTGTTGAATTCAAAGCCCTGCATTTTTTCATAAGATCTTGAATTTTGCTTCTATGGTGTGATTAAACCAAAATTGTTTGCAATTTATTATTTGGATGCAATATTTTATTTATTGATACTTACAATTCGTGCGGTTAATTTTATATAACCACCAGAGCCAAGTTTATGTTGCCTATGTTTTCTAGTCTTGCCTTTGTTTCCTTCGATGTGTCGGGCAACCTATGAAAAGTTTGAAATACGTTAGATTATGTAAAAGGAAAGAGTAATTAGTATATAATTACATTGTTGATAGTATCACATACCTTCCTTGGCCCGGTGGTGTCTTTCCTTTTTTATTTTCAGCCTTCTCCTTTCCATCTGACACCGGGTCCTTCCACTCCCTCTTCGGAATCATGGGGGACACTCGTACTTTTTGTTCTTCTCTAAATGTGACCTATATTGGTCCCTCACATACTTTACATAGGTACCAGCTTTCTTAATGACCTTGGTTCGGTTGAATGTTTTATTGCCGAACAACACAACTAAACGGTTAAGGAGCTCATCTTTTAAATCTTGATTTTGGGCATTCCACCATGTACGTATGGTGGGCCCAAAGATCTCCAATGTAATATCACTTAGATGTTTATAAAAAACATCATTTCCTACAAAATGATCATGGGATCATTAGTCTAAAAAGAGTGATCAATAAGTAAAATTCAATTGGATTATATATATGATAATTAAAACATTTTAAAGTACCTGAGACCTTCTCTATCTTTATGGGAACAAAATCCTTAGTCACCACAAATGTGACTGGAAATGTTCCCGTACTAGTAATATGGGAAGATCCAGGAAATGTTGTTAAAACATCACTAGTACTAGTGGCCTCTGCATCCCCAGGTACATGTCCTGACTCATGTTCTGGCATGTGTTTGCTGCCAAAGGGTGCACTACTCAATGTCTGCATGCTATGTGTTACCAAAATTTCAGTCGACAATATAGGCACGGATGATGGGGTTAGATGATGTGATGTATGCGCAAGAAGATCAGGATCAACACTTGTACCAACCCCTACTCCCTAGACAACACTTGCAGTACCCTGATCATGACCAGTAGCATCATGAGGATGCAAAAAATCCTGTAAAAAAACACATTTTTTAGTTCATGACATAAAAATGTACAAAATATAAAACCATGAATGAACTTATGTTATAATTAAAGACCTCATGACAACTTACTTGCAAGTTTTGTGCTCTCTCAGTCAATATTTTAACCCTCTCTCTTATCTCATCTGTTTGAGGCACTATGAATAACAACTGAAGGATTTCTTCATTGCATTTTTTGGGTCTTCCTTATCATATCCAAAGGGTTTGTGGAATATGCGATGTCATCATCGCATAATAGTGACTGCACCTCCCTATGGATGCTCTCCTCTACTGCTGGCACCTTTCCCTGATCAATTGACTGCAATAAGAATATTAAAAACATTATTGAAATTAACCCAATAAACTTATGAAAAAAACATAATAATAAAACATTTTGCTCGTATTTAATTTGTACAATTATAATGAGGTAAACCTGTCAGGTAGAAGCACTTGAAGATGCATCGCGATCTATGCTCTAGGTCAAAGCCTTCCCCGTACGATCAATGTCTCGCTGTGACAAAAATTAAATATAAAAAAACATTACCGAAATGAAACCAATAGACTTACGAAAAAAAACATAATAATAAAATGGTATATTGGAGTCATTAATTAGAGGTTAGGCAAAATGGTATATAGTACATACCACCCCCATAGTAACTGTGTTTGTATCTATGTGATTCAAATTGTAATCGATTAGCAACTCTTCCCCTGCAGTTATTGATTTTATCACACATACGAATACACGATTTCCCTTTCACGCCTCGAATATGCAATTGGGTTGCTTATTTGTTGACCCAAGTTGTGTACTGTTTATAAACCCTACAATATTCCCTGATGCTTTTCGCCTTTCATTAATGTACATAGCCACTCCTTTATTTTGATCCTTATCTTTTAGCTATATATAATTTGTTGATAGTGCATACCTACGCATACTTCGTGTACATCGAACCAACTGCATCCAATCTTTGTAACTGTAACAAGGTCCGACATACTCCATCAATTTAGTAACTTTGTCATAACATACCTTTATGTTGTCCATGTAAAATAGGCCTAAACCATGTAATGACGATGGTGCTATGCAATATATCCTCTCGTTGACACAAAAATCAGTGTTTATTGGAGGAAGTTCCTTGGGTACCCATTGTTTCCATAGATGTTTGTACTTCAAGGGAACCTCGATGTCATCTATGCTCTCATCATCATAAGAACATGACCCCCCTTCAACAAGAAAAAATTCCATGCGTTTACGAAATTTTCTTCTAATCTTTTGACCTCTAGTTGATCTCCCTCTTTTAGACCTACTACATGTCTCGATTTCCTCTTCTCTTCCTGAATTTCCCTCGCTTGAGGAACACAGATCTGACAAATACGTATTTGGTGGTACCTGCACTCATAAGGATGTTGGATGAAGTTCTTTCATGGTGATGTGATCCCAAGGTGACATTATGATTAATCTATCATTTCATCGCTAGAATTTGACAGGTTATAAGGTAATCAAGTCTTGATAGTTTGCAAGTTATTGTTACTACCGTCCAAATGTGTCCATCACAAATCAAATCAATGTATGAAGGAGACTGTCCCTTGCAATTAATGACTTTAAAATGTCATTATTTTACAATCTAACACAAACATGGAGTTTGGGAGATGCAGTTCACAGTAGCTAGGGCTATGGAAGCCTAAAAAACCTAGACTCAGTGATGAATTTTTCTACATGAACAATGTATGGCAATGTTCCAAGGATTTTTGCATGACAATTGAGGGGCAAAGGTAATGAATGATAGTCATTATCAGTCTCACAGTCTTAATCCAAGTTATTTGATTTACTAGACTTCTACTTAACGTTTTAACTCCCAAACTTTGTAACGAGTGTTAAATGTGACTATGGTCCACCAGTTACACAACCAAGGCCTCCAATGTATTGTCTAATTGTAATCAAAGGACTTTTTCTCTTCATTCAAGTAAATAAAATTGAAGGGAAACACCACCAAGTGGTTTATTGGACACCTACATGACTAAAAATAGCAGCAAATTTACATTTAATGCAAATTTCCATTGAAATTTTCTGTAGTGTGTAGAAGAATGGTTTCACCATACATAATATTTTGGTTTAAGTTGTCTTGAAAAAGATGAATTATAACACTAATATACATAATTCAAGTGCATGTGTGAGGTGGTTCAGCTATCCACTGATAAACTCCACATGTCTAAGTGGTTAGCGGGGAGGGAGTGTGTACTAGGCTTGGTTAAGTCATCATAAGTTTATGCTTTGGCAATAAAAAATTGTTTAAGTCATCTTAAATCTTCCTATGTCTAATTGCTAGGAGACTTTTGGTATGTTTTAAGGTAGGATGAGTGGTTGCAACAATGTTCTAGTTCTCTATGACAAGGTTTCAACATCTTCAAATAGTGAAAGTTAGTGCTCATAGTCATTTGAAACAACAACATTTTGATTATGTATGATGGTAGGATTTGATAACTTAAAAGAATTGGCTACCCAACAAACTTAAAGTTAAAAGAAACTTTTTCAGTTTAAGGGGTTAGCACTTTCTTTCATCTTTGCATATTAGTTTGATGCTTCAAACGATGCATTTCTTATCCCACTTCTATCATATTGTATTCCCATCCCATTGCAAAGCAAAAAGGTTAAACATTTAGCAATTTTCCATTCTTAAGCTCAACCCCATGGACATTCATCTATAATCTTTTAAATTCCTACCAACATTTTTTTAGATTTAGCTATATAGTTTTAGATTTATGTGACAAAATGGTTTTATCTATATCTATATAAGTTATATTCACTTGAGAAACTACAATTTCTCATCATAACAGTTGAAATCTTAGAAGAACAACATGGGATTTCAATCCCATTTGGAAGTAGGTATGTATGTAGTCCTTGGACAAAGGATGCCCCTATGACCCAAGTTCGTAGGGGAAGGGTTTGGGAAAAGCTCCAAGGTTTGAAGTGTTCCTAAATTTGATCAATCCTTCTTCAGTTTGTTTCAACTAGAGGTTGAATTATGCATTAGATGGTTGTGAACTCACCTTTCCAATTAATATGTTCCCACTATGTAGATTTGAGTCAATGAAAGGCAACCTATCATCATCAAGCTTGCCTACTTTGAGATTTGTGGTGTTTAGCTTTTCAAAGTCTATTCCAATCATGAATGAACTTCTAGAGGCATTGTCATTGTGGTTTGCCTTGATGTGAATGTGTGAAAATGCCTCCAAACCTGTCTAAACTAGAATAATCAAAGTTTGTGTGTTAAACAATATGACCTTATGTCTTGAATCAATGGCAAGTAAAAGAGGGTATAAGTTAGCCTCAAGAGCTATTAAGGTCTATTATTCTAAGAAATAGGGTCATGATAAAATTGACCATGACTTGGCTATCACAAAGTTAACAAAACTTGCTAACTTTGTATTCAATTATAATGAGGTATTTAGTCATTATGATTTGATGGGTGAGAAACTCTTAATAGGTACTAATAAAGATCTACCTACATATATACTTTGACTTATGTTGAGATTAAGATGGATTTCCTTATGACCACCTTTCCTAACAATAGGTAATTAATAGCAAGTATATTGAATATGGTGGATATATGTATGGTGGATAAATGTATGCTAGGATTTATGATTAGTAATACACAAAATGTGATATACTCAAAAGTAGAATATTTTGTAATATTACATTTATGGATTTAACTTATGTCTACTAACTAATGTATTTTTCAAATAATAATTGAATGCAGTAAATGGCCTTTGAGACCACTTTATGAGCTTGTATTTATGTATGTGGCCAAATAGAGGCGAACTCATATGGGTTCAATGTTTTACTTGTGATATGGATTTTGACCCCAAGACCTATAGGGCCATTATATAGTTTAGTGGATCCATTAGGGGTATTGTAATCAAATTAACTAGCCTAGGGTGTAAACCCTTCAAACAATATGCATTAGATCAACATTTTGATACTTTCTAAGTGTCACAATGTTGAACCAAGATTGATATAGGAATTAACTTCTTAGCATCACAAGGAGGGTCGAGAAAGGGACTCTACAAGGGCATTTCAATCCTAATCAATGGTAGAGGCATCTGCAGTTCTAAGTGGGCAGGTTAGTAGCTACGTTTTGATCCATCTGCACAGTTGAAGACTAAAAAAATTTCTTGGGCATGCATGCTAGTCAAGGTATGGTTGAATACAACTATTTATTTTTTTGTCTTATCTTATACCATTTTACGAGAATGGGGGTGTCAATGTACAAGAAGATCTTTGGAAAGGCATGAAAATTGCAGGTTAAAGAGAATGGGGGTGCCAGTATAAAAGATATAAATCACTTATAGTACTCATTGTCCCTTGGTTTTTGATTTTCCCTCAGTGCCCTCAACCTCGTCGCTCTGGCTTTCCTCCTGCCCTGTTGTACTAAACTATGTGTGCTCATGCATGCGTGTATTGATATGTAGGGTTTTCACTCTCCAAACTCTTCTTGATCGCTGGTATTGACCTTTCACTTCTCCAATTTGACGAGCTACAACTTGAAAATAAGGTTTCGACGAAGGTTTTAGAGTATGTTAATTAAAATGAAAATTATGGCACCATTTAGGTTTTAATATTCTGCATAGTTAAGTATATATTAGCTATATTTTACATAATAAATAATATAATTATTCTACTTATTATAATTATATATTATATTCTTTAACAAGATTATTAAATACATATAAAATTATTATAATTAATAATTAATAATAAGTATATTTTTATATAATACAAAATATAATTAATATAATAGTAATATTAGATTAAATTATATATAATATAATTATATTTATTATTATATAATAGTACATATAGGCTTTTACCTTATATTTTAGAGGATTTTACCATTACACTACAACTGGTTTACCATTAAATGGTAGTTGAAACTTGTTTTCCAACGACACAATAGTGGTTTCCAAGCATGAGATTTGTTTCAAGCTCAAAACTCACAATATATGTAGCCTATTAGCTAATACAAAGAGAGAAACTAAAAAGATAGAGAATGAGAGAAAGAGATGAACTTAGATAGATAGGGAGAGAGAGAGAGAGAGCGTGAGAGAGAAATATAAGAGATACAAAGGAAAAGAGAGAGAGGGAAAAGAGAAACTAAATTTTGATTGGTTGTTTCATGTCAACAATCCAAGGATGGTATGTGTCCTTGGGGAGTTATGCTCAAGGTAGCATGCCATTTGATTAAACATATGATAATTCTCCTTTAAGACCTCTTCAATTTACCCATTGCACACTTAAGGAGACAAAGATATGGAGAGAGAAAGAGAGAAAGAGAAAGGAAGAGAAAAGGGAGAGGGAGATAGAGATAATATAGATAGGTGGAGAGAGAAAAAAGAGAAAGAGAGCAAGAGAGAGGAAGCAAAATGAGACAAAGGAGGAGCAAAGATAGAAATAAAGGGATAAAAAGAGGGATATGGAGAAAAAAAGAGAGAAGAGAGAGAAACAAAGATAGAGATAGAAATAGAGATAAAGATAAATAGAAATAAAGAGATAAAGATGGAGAAAGAGATATAGAGAGAGATATGTAGAGATATAGAGGAATAAAGAGGGACAAAGAAAGGTAGAGATAGTGAGGTAGATAGAGAAAAAATAGAGAGAAAAGAGGAGAGATACATAGATAGAGATAAAGTCACATAAAGAGATAGAGAGATAAAGATAAATAGAGGGAAGAAAATATAGAGAGAGAGGAAGATAATGAGAAACATACAAATAGAAAGGGAGACAAAGAGATAGAGAGAGGTAGAGAGATAAAGAGATAAGGATGAATAGATAGAGATATAGGGAGGGTGATTGATATATCTCTCCCTGTCGCTCTTTATCTCTCTATATCTCCCACTATCTACATCACTCCCTCTTCCCCCCTCTATCCATTGATCTATCTCTCCCTCTCCCCCTTTCTCTCTCATTCACTCCATCTCTCCCTCCATCTCTCCTACTCTATATCTCTATCTTTATTTCTCTTTTTATCTCCCTCTCACTCCTCTCTCTGTCTCTTTCTATCCATATCTTTCTCTACCTCTATCACGATTTCTCTATCTCTTTCATCATCCCCCTCTATCTCTCTATATCACCCCCTTTCTATGTCTCTCCCTCTCCCTCTATATATATTGAGCTATCTCTCCCTCTCTCCCCTATATTATTCTCTCTCTCCCTCTCTACATATCGCTCTCCCTCTCCCCCCTCTTCTTTCTCTCCCTTTTCTACCTATCTCCCTCTCTTCTCTCTCTTCCTCTTCAACCTATCTCTCCCTCTCTCCCCCTCTTCTCTATCTCTCCTCTATCTATCTATATCCATTTCTCTCCCTCCCCCTCTCTATCTCTCCCCATCTCTCCCTCCCTATCCCCCCTATCCATCTCTCTATCTCCACCTCTCTTCCTTTCTCTTCCCATATATCTCCATCTCTCTTTCTCTTCCCATATATCTCTATCTCTCTCTCTTTCTCTCCCCATCTATCTCTATCTCCCCATACTCTTTCTCCCTTTCTCTATCTCTCCTTATTTCTCTCTCCCTCTCTCCATCTCTATATACTTATATCTAATTATGTTTGCTTGTCTATCTCTTTTTCTCTCTCTCTCTCTCTCCCTCTCCTCTCTCTATATCTCTTTATATCTCTATCTCTCTATCACTCTATCTCACCATCTATATCTCTTTATCTCTTCATCTCCCTCTCCCTCTATATCTCTTTATCTTGTCCTCACTATCTCTCCCTCTTTTTATCCCTATCTCTCTCTATATTTATCTCTCCCTCTACCTATATCTCTCTATCTTATTGCAAGCATAACATGAGCCTGTTGGTAATGGAGCTTGATCATCTTCCTAATTCAAAGGTTTTATTTCAATCATGTTTGGATCCTTGTAATTGGATGCATAGTTTATTTGAAGCTATGATTTCTCCATTGAGACCTTTGTTGCACAAACAACATCATTTGCTAAATTTCCTACCAATTGACCTCATGTACTGCATAAATGTATGCAAAAAATAGACCAAAATTTATCCTAATTGAAATTCCACACTTTTTCGGCGTACCCATTGCACACTAAGGTGTGATTGCTAGTTAAGTTTGATTTGTATGTTTTATTTTAGAACTAGAATGGTAGAGATAGGATAGAATAATACCATTGGTTGAAAATTCATTGTAAGAACCTTAAATTCATACCTTAAACCAAGAGATGGTCAAGTAACACAAAATCAATGCAAGATGATATCATTGGATGAGTATTAGTTGGCTAGTATATTATTACTAGATCAATCAAGAGAAAATTGATAGCTAAGTACTTGAATTTTATTTTATTGACACTTGATCATCTAATGTGTATCATCTAATAATAACTTATAGAAAATATAAAAAATATCAATAATAAAAAATATATATATTAACTAAGAAGCCATGCAAGCATACAATAGTATATGTTGGTAAAACTATAATATATACAAGAAAGCAATATATGCATACAATGTCACATGTTAGTAATACAAAACACATGTCACTATGCGGGGTCAACATGAGGAAACGCTAATTTTTTGGGAATGAAATAACCAAAGATATGATCAAAGAATATCTAATCATAAATAGTCGTAGAGTAATTAGGATTTGATCATATGGAAATTTCTAGGAGAGCTACAATAGTTGTAGCATCATGAATTAACAACATTAAAAAGTACATCATGAATTAATTATGTAATGGCATAAAAATTAAAAACATCATGACTTAATTATGTAACCATATAAGTCAAATATAATTCTATCAAGAAATCAATATAAAATAGATAATATAATCACATAACTCATACATTTCAATGTCATTGATCTTCTTCTTCATCCAACTCTTTGTTTGTATCATCCGATCTAGATTCAACATTATAAGGATTGGTCATATCATCATCATCGTCATTGATATCAGTTTTGATAATGTCATCATCCACACGGATATCATCTTCATGAACATTAACTCCTACATCATCATGATCTAGTTCCTCTTCTTCGACATCTTCGTCACATCATCAACTAACTGTTGATCCCGATCATCATCTACATCATCTTCTAGTTCTTCTTATCTTCTTCTTCCACCACATTATACTTTACCGCCTTCCTCTTGGATCATGTCTAACAACAAATGACCAACCCGGTTTACCTGGAACCTCTAAGTAAAATACCTGCTCACATTGGCTTGGAAGAACATAGGGCTCATTTCCAGCTCGCTCGATCGACCTTGTATTAACCATGGTAAATCCATTATCATGTTCAATAACAGTTCTCTAGGGATTATTTTCATTCAATCGTAGCCTGTACCATTGGACGATGAACAAAACTAATTTGAAGGACTTAAAGTCACACTCAAGTATATCATCCAAAATCCCATAGTATCAATTTTCTGAGACTTCTGGATTTATGTCGCTTCTAGATGAAACATTAGTCACTTGAAAGATTGCAATTATCCCATAATCACAAGTTTTCTTCATGTCATCCAATTTTTTGATTCAAAATTTATGACCATTACACCACATAGCCTTGTGGTGTTTCACCTGCAATATGTCAAACATGTAAAAATTATTACATCGTTAGTTGATAAACATATTTATTCTTGGCCGAATGTATGCAAAGAAAAAAAACTCAACATATATATACATCAATATAATTGAAAATAATTAAATAATATGGGTGATTAATATATTTATATGTACCTGTTTATCTCTTAAACCACATGCTAAATCAATTTCCCTTGGTGTAACATTGGAATCTCCATTATGATGAGCTTCTTTAACCAATGAAGCCACACCTTCCCATGTTAATGCGTGACCAGATTGTTGACATCGTTCAATCCATACCGTCATCCAATCAAGATTGTTTGTGACGTACAAATGTAGTGCATCCCACTCTCGACCAACTGTATAAAAAAAATAAAATTCACAAACGACATATAATTAGTTAATTACCACAGTATATGACCTTAATTTATAATTGATGTACTTGAAAACCTAACATCCCACTAGCAATGGTCTTATTATCTTTCGTAAGAAACCTTTGAACTATATGTATCCAAGACCCATTGTTCACACATTTCAAATTGAAGAGATATAACATATCGGCCAAGCAGTATCTATGTCACCTCGATCATGTTTTATGTTTATATTGGCAAGATACAATATATCGGCACAACAACTAGCAAGCTTTACCAATAAAAACATTGCAGGAATGGCCTACGTGTGTTGGAACTAGAATTTTCATTTCCAATTTTTGATGGTCCTTTCATATGAAATCAATTTTTTTCCTTAAAAACCATGTTTTTACCATCCACAAGGTCAAAATTGCCTTTTATTGTCTTATCGTAACCTCCGATAAAGCAACTCACGGTAGCGCGGTGGGTAAAGGAAGTAATACACTATATACCGCAATACCGCAGAAGGTTGATGTCTTGCCTGCGGTAGAGCGGGGTCATGGTTAATACTAATAGAGGGAACCGCTATACCGCGAGGGGTTGAAATGAAACCCACGGTAGAGTGGTAAGCTAAGAACAGAGGTAATAATGCACTGCCATACCATAGAGGGTTGGAATGGAGCCCGCGGTAGAGCGGTGAAATAAGAATAGAGATAAGGAGGAACTGCTATATCACGGGGGGATGAAAAATGTCATGTGGTAGTGCAGTAATCTGCCGTTGGAGCATTAAATGAAGGCTAGTCACATCAATCAACATCGAAGTATGAAATTCAGCTCCATATGAAAGATTTGAATGATGAAGAACTTAAGATATGAAATTAATGCGGTATGATATCAAAATTTAACAAGGCAAATTGAGAATTTGTGCGCTCGTGCTAGCAGAAGCTGAATACAGGCAAGCTGAAAGTACGACAATGGAAGAATTCTGCAGAGCGAGCAAAATTTTGGGTAAGTCTACTTATCATTCACTAAAATTTAAACAATGACGCCAAAGAATTTAGAGGAAGGAACTAAAAAGGAAGAAAAATCTAGTAGAATTTCATTGTAGTCGCCATTACTTGCCCTGTTACCTGGTTCAGTAGATAAGGGTTATAAGAAAGTCTTTAAGGATTTAGCTTAGGGGTGTAGGGACCCAATAATTCCACAGTTTGGGTGGAATTTATATTGGTATTTTTATAGGAACAAAGATGAAAGGGTTCCAGTGTCAAACCCATGGACTTTTGACATAGGTAAATTAGTTGTTCCTAATGTTTTTGTTGATGTCGAGCTAATCAGAGCCTTGGCCAATAGATATCATGCCCCATAAAAAATGGTCAGAATTCTAGATGGTCAATGTCTGGTAGATATCTCATGGGAAGCTATAATTAGGTGTTTTGACCTAAATAGGCAGGATGTCACTGAAATTGACTTAGGGAAACTGGAGCAAGAATATATAAGGTTGAAAAGGACCTATAGAACTGATGAACTCCCCTTACACATGAAAAGGGGTGACAAAAATAGAGTCCTTCCCATTCACTCTTCAAGACTTGAACCCTTTCCAGTGTTTGACTTTCAAATCTATTTCAAAAATACCTACTATGCATTATGTCAAATTCTTGGAGTTGATGCAAAGGATAATATGTCGATAGGGTTGATGAGAATAGCCATGATTATCTAGAATCTTGAATCGAATGTGGAGTTTAATTTTGCTTCATTCATTAAGGAACAGATTCATGAAGGTCTGATACAGGTTAGGGAATCCAAGGCCCCCATAACTTTTAGAAAGTACTCCTTATTATGTCATTTGATTCTATCTCAAAATGAAACAAAATGGACAAAGAGGATGAAATTGAGAACACATGAGAATGAAGCTATGCTCCCAATACAAATTTGGTGTTATATTTGGGACAGTAAATGCAATGAAAGTGATTATGTTGTATTTAGGGATGATTTTGTCATCAGATTGATTGCTCAGCTTGGTTTTCCTACACCAAGATTACCACAATCCCTAATGGATGTCATGAGACCCCTGCAATACAAACCGGATCAAGGTTTTACACATAATTATGCTGATTGGTTTTTGATGCCACAACACATAATCATCAGGGTATATGGGTGTGATCAGGCCCCTCATATTTTACCAAAATTTGTGCCTAGCAAAGTATTGTTTTTAGAATTTATGTGGCAAATGCTCTGGATGGAGCATGAATTGATGAAAAATCAGAAAAAGGCGCATTTCTACCTGATTTGACGGTATTTGAAGAATTATCAATTGGATCAAATATGTTGGAGGAATTGAAGATATTTATAAAAGGTAATTTTGCTCTTAGATCAGGGAAAAACAAAATATGTGATCCAAAAGGCCACATCAACAATATCAGAAGAACCCTACTCACAAAGAGGGCAATAACACATGAATTTGATCTGGAAGAGGATGTAATAACAAACCTGGTCTATTTTGCAGATGTGTTTGAAAGAAGGTAAATATGGTTAATGATGATGAGATGGGAGGATCAAGAGAGAGGAAAAGATAAGAAGTTCAAGGGGTTTTTTGATGAGGAGCCAGATTTGTTGAAAAGAATGCAATTAGTCCTTGGTAAATTTGATGAATTATCTAAAAAGGCTCAAGAAGAGAAATCAGCCCCACTTTCTACACCCTAGCCACCAGCATCCATAGCCTCTACATCACATACACCACCTTCATCACCAATTCATCCATCTCCTCCATCTCAAACAGATGAGCCTCCTGCCAAGAAACAAAAGATTGGGTCACTAGTGGACTATGAGTCAAGTGATGAAGAACAAGAGGCAGTCTTAACTTTGGCTGAGATGAAAGAAGTTGCAGAGAAACAAAAAATCCTTGAGCCTCGTGATCCCAAGATGAGAATATCGAAGGAGGCTATTGATGAAATGCAGGATGATGAAAGAATTATTGCTTCCCTGAGATTCATGGAGGATGATGACTTTATCCATACTAGGGAGTTCAAATATTTTCTTCTAAAAATGAAGATGAAACAATTTGATGATAGACTAAAAATTAACCTCATTGGAGCTGATGATTCGAAACATGCAGAAGTGCAAGCACAAACAATGGCAGAGTTAAATATTGACAATGTCAATATTACTCCTAAAGAAGCAAGGGAGTTAGTGTTGAAAAGTAACATGCTCATTATACTAGGAATGGAGCTCTCCAAAGTGTTTTTGTTGGATCAAATCAGAGCTCAAGATGATCCCAAATTGGTTGCAGAATTTGATTCGAAAGGAGTATCAGGGACATGATATAATCCAACCACCCAGACCCTTGCCCTATGGATGAAACATAAAAGCACAAGGAAGCCTAGGCTTCTAGATGTGGTGCAGGAAATGAGAGGGTCTGCTCTGGTCATAACTATGAAGGACACTACTCCCACAGAAGCAACAACCATGACAATGCATTCAACAATGTTTACAAGAGATGTAGTGGAAAACATGGAAAAGAAGATGACATAGTATGAGAAAAGACTCAAACTATCAAATGAGGAGATAAAATAAGTTATTCATTGAAAATTTCAGATTGAAACAATAATTGCAACAAGCCACAAATGAAAAGGGGAATGAAATGGTTGTATATCATCCACCTGCTTTAGTTGAAGATCCACAGATTCAACAATTGAAAGAAGAGGTTGAGAAACTAAAGAATCATAATATGGATGATATCAAACGACACATCTTGAGTATCTTGGAGGAAATACTGAAACACAGAGTTGAAGTTTTAAAAGAGAAAATAAGTGGAGTTCACGAGGGCTTCAGTCATTTGGTAAAAGCTCTGGAACAGATAAATACTAATTCGTCTATCTTAGAGGAATTGCAGAAAAGAAGGCAGCCCACTTACCATATCTTAACCACTCTATGTAAAGCCACACAAAGAGATCTGAATGCACCCCCAAGGTTAAAACCTACTCAAAAAATGGTAAAAGGAATCATTGATGAGCATAAGTATTTGATTGATATGAAGAAGAAGGTAGAAAACAAAAGGAATTCATTTAATTCAATAAAACACAGTTTTAGCCCTCTGATTGTTAAAGGTGATGATCAACTCAAGGATATGGATGAATAGAGAAATGAATTTGATCAAATGGTTCCACAATTTTTGACACATATACAAGGTGATGGTAATATCAATTTGGAAAAATTTCATGCTCTGCTTGATGGAATTATTGCATTGGATAATGGTTATACAAAGTTCGTTGTAGATGCCAGAAACTTGCTCAATAGCAGATGGAAAAGCCACTTCTCAAACTTCACTGCTGCACAGGAATACAAGTGGCTGAATGGTTTAACCATAAGAAAGTGGCAGGAGAAATACCTCAGTTCAAATGAAGATTAATCACTACCAATGATGATTATCATAAAGTAAAAGATTTGCACAGGTCTTTGGTGACTCGGGCTTTTACTCGAAGATTAACAAAATTGTCATGTGTTAGTTGTTAATTGTTTCAGTTATATTTTACATGTTAGTTAAGTTTTGTTATAAAAAGTCATGTATTTTGGTCTGAAGCTTGTTGCCTCTCCTATAAATAAGAGAGACCAGGACCAAGAAAAAATTATTAAGATAGGAGTAGATAGAAGAAGTAGGAGAATATGGATTGATACAATGTTTACATCATAAAGGACCAAGATGCACGTGTAAATTTTTTGATGAAGTTAATGGAAAATCTCTGATTTGGTGGCTCTATGTTGGTATCAATTGTTTGTTAAGTTAATTGAAGATATTGCCAGATTGTCTCCATATTTAATATTACTCTGTTGTTTAAATTGATATATCAAGTATATTTTCAATTTATTAGTGCACATTTGTTGTATCTATGTGGCATAATTAATTGGGTCTTTCAAGTAAAGATTGAAGTCCTCTTGATTATTCACAACAACTTAGGAATATTATTTTGGATTATTAAAGAAGAATCTGATAATTGCATCCCTGCCTCTTTATACAAGTTATAAACATAGAAGTTCTAAACAGTTTGAATTATTGCAAGGCATAAGTCACTTGTCTCTGATTCTTTCATTTGGAATTATTGCCAAGCAGTGAAAGACTTATTTTCTGGAGTAATACAATACCAGTACTTTTCTATTTGTGTGTGGAAGATTCTTTCATTTGGAATAGTTCTCTGTTGTTTCTTTTCAAGCAATTGAAGGAAATGTAAAATGTATTCTAATTAATCTCCATAACCATCTTATAATTACCTCTCACTTTCCTCAATCTACCTTTCCCCATCAGGTACTCCCCTTCAAATTTTTTAATAGAGTTGGGATCCCAAATGCGATCTACATGGATCTTTGCTGCGAACTTAGGAAGATATTCAATAATGTACACCATGGTCTGGTATACCATATATCCCTCCACCATAGAACCCTTAGGATGTGCTCTTTGTCTAACCAAATCCTTCAAAAATTTCAAGTGCCTCTCAACCATCCACATTGACCTTGTGTGTACAGGTCCACACAATTCAATCTCCTCAACTTGGTGTATGAGGTAGTGTTCTTGTGCATTGAAAAATGTCAAGGTAGACACTTTTGCATTTCACACATTAGACGAGGAATTTTTCTCTTCCAATAATTTATATCTTCTTTATGGATTTCTTTAGATGACATCCATCTACAAGTGATTCAAGGTGCAAATATATTAACGAGATTTAACAAAAATATACAATATATTACATAACAAGTAAAACAAATGACAAATATAAGATCTATACAACAAATTGAACAAATATCACTACTTACCTCATGTATTTTCCAAGATCATATATAACTTTCTTGACATTGTTGTCGTTGTCCGGGAGAGATAGAGGTAGAACGTATCGCAACAATTATAAAATGATCTTTTCATTATTTTTCCAAAACTAGTAAACATAATACACTAAAAAGTACATGCATATACAAATATATATAAAATATACCAGAATAATTACCTTAATGAAGGTATGCCAATCATGCGTTTTCATCCCTGACCCAAATTCACCTTTCTTTGTTATGATATTGTTTATGTTCACAGCAAATCCTGTGGGAAATCGATTTTTTCGTATGACTTCTTTTATAGCATTGTTTTGCTGCTTCGTTAATAACCAAGGAAGGGCGCTTATATTAATTTGGTCTCCATCGCTATTTAATTGAATGACATTTTTCATTGCATGATTGGCTTCCTGAATGTCACTACAAATTTTGACAATTTTTTCTTTGTCATGACCTCCATCCAACATTTTCCATAACATTTCTGTTATATTCTTTCTGATATGCATTGTATCAAACAAATACACAATTTGTAGCTACTCATAGTAGGGCAACCTACTAAATTGTCTGGGATAACTTTTCAGTCCCTATGGAAGTCGGCCATTAATGCCTTGACGACCTTCATGAAGCATATAAGTTAAACAAATTAACAACGACAATCATTGTCAATTACAACATGAGTAAACACAACACAATATAAAAATATAAATTCAAAACATATCATATATAATAGATAAACAATTTGATTCGATGTATAACCTTGATGATTAATTCTATTATATTCCAACTTCCATAGGCGAGGTGTCATTCTTCATGGTTTTGTTGTAGTCTCTTCTTTCCCATTGAAAATATGTTTTTCAGAAGTTCGATACTTATGATTTATGTGGAGGAAGTGCCTATACTCATCAAACACCTACTTTCCTAAACTTGTTGAACAACGAGATTTCATCTTTGGATGACAAATTGGACATGCAAAATTTCCCTTTGTTTGAAGACCTGCAAGATCATATATAATTGGATTAAATATGTCAATTTTTATAATTATATATAATGAATAGATTATTTGAAAAACATGTATGATATCTACTTCATAAAATTAAATATGGTTAAAGTGCAGTCGAACGTTATAACATACCACCAAAATGTGTTAGCCCTGGGGCATCATGAATTGTCCATACAAGCATTGCATGGAATTGAAATTGTCTTTGTCCTATTGGTCTAGAGACGTCATACATAGTGACGCCATTCCATAACTTTAGTAACTCGTCGATAAGAGGCTCGATATATACATTCATATCTTTAACTTGGTACTTACCTAGTTGAATGAACATAAACATTACATAATTATTATAACCATTTTACTGCAATATATATAAATTAATGTACATGACTATTAAATGAAAAAAAAGTCATTATGCAACAAATAGGACAAATGAGATGTTACTACGTTAAAGAAAATTGATGTAAACAAATACCTGGAACAATCATTGCCAACATTATGTGCTCCCTCTTTATTGACATCCATGGAGGAATGTTATTGTTGATAACAAAAACAGGCCACACTGAGTAAATAGATCTCAACTCTCCAAATGGATTGACACCATCTGCTGCTAATGAAATCCTAAGATTACGAGCTTCTTCTTTGAAGTGTGGCCATTTTTCCTCCATTTCCCTAAATGCAGAACTATCTGCAGGCATTCAAAGAATTTCATCTCCACTTCTATTCTGTGCATGGTAATCCATAAATTGCGCTAAGCTTTCGCACCTAAATAATCATTGCATATGTGGAATAATGAGAATATAACAAAGAACCTTGCGAGGCACCTTTTTTGTTAGTTGATCTGTTTGATATCTACTGATATGACATTTTGGGCATTCTGTTGCAAATTCATGTTGTTTATGATATATAATATGATCATTGGGACATGCATCTATTACTTGATACTCCATTCCAATATCTTTCATAGTGGCAGATAAATCTCGGTATGAGCGAGGTAAAATATTAGATGGTGGTAACAAAAATTCACCTATCAATCTACAATTTTTTTTTTGTTAATATAAAGAATATTAATGGTACATATTTCATCCTTTATTTACTAGTGATGAACTAACAACAATTAAAATAGATGAAAAAAGATGACATATATGACATACCTTAACATTTGTGAGATTGATATGTTGGATAAACCATTCATAACCTTCAAGTTCACCAACAACAATACATCAAAGAGAAGATTTGTTTGGGAGCCTTCATAAAGGGGCTTGTATGCCTTCTCAAGTATAGGTAAATCATGAACATCATCAAAGTCATCTCGATCATCATGATTAGCTGCGCCACTAAATGTGTCATGGATCAATGTATTTGTACCATCATCTTCAACTGTGTTTTCTGGCGCATGGTCATCTTCTTCCATAGGATCATTAACTTCATCTTTGATATTCACAGCTCCATGTTCCTTCACTTGCAAAACCACATCCTTCGGGCCGTGATAATCCATATCATGTGCCCTAGGGCGCCCCACCTTTATAATAACGATCGACACAAATAAACCATGATCATGATCAAGTGATTTTTTATATATATAAAAAATGTTAAAACGATATAAACATTTACAAATTCAATCAATATAAAGACATATAATGAACAACTTACCAATGGACGATAATCATGTCCCCCTTCAACATGACCATGCTGCCTACAATGTTTCTCAGCTGTTGTGATTAAAAGTCTTCTCGTCTTTAAGCCCTTGCAATTATTGCAAGGACAATAACATTTCCCATCACCCTTTCTTTTCAATCTAACCCACAATCTAGCAAGTGTCTCGTCATTTTGTTCTACACTAATATTATCTGACATGATTTTTCTTTACCAAGCTTGAATATTTAGATCTTCAAAAAATATCAAACTCAAACTCTAATATTTTTTAATCATAGACAAGTAACAAAATCTAATAATTCTAATATTTTGCACCAAAAAAATTCGGCCTATAACCTCCACAAACTATCACAAGTATAGCAAATTCACAAGTATAGCATGAAAACACTGTCACAAGTATAGATAAAATGTTGAACTCACTTTTATTTATTAATATTTATGATCGTCAAAATTTTGATGAAAATCACTGTTCGTCAAAATTTTGACGAATGTCAGGCACAATTTTTTTTAAAAATTGAAAAGTGCACATGTACTTGACAATTCATCTAATTGTACATCTTTTGTTGGAAAGTTTCATCATATTTTGTAGTCAAATGAGTTAGTGTTAATTACTGAGAGGCTTAGTTTGAATTGGTAGCCTTGGGATTTATGACTTCAACTCTCTTCTTAACCCTTAAATATTATAGCTCATTCACAACCATAGTTCCCTTCAATTTTTTTATATCTCATTCATCATGGCTTTGAATTTTTTTGGCAAGTTTCTTTTCATCATTTTTTCAATATTCATGCCTCTTTTGATTTTGATTTTTTCATTATTTTTCCTTTTCTCATTTTTTCATTGGCATTTTTCCATAGCATTATTTTCTTGAAGTGCTATAATTCCATATGCATGAGCTATGTGAAATGGGTGAAATGATAGAAAATATGAATGATTAGGAAAAGTGAAAATAATGGATACTATGACTATGATGGAATAATGAAGGATAATAGGTGAAAAGATAGGTAATTAAGATGGTGGACCTCCCCCAACTTAAAGGGTTGACCGTCCTTGGGCAACAAGGAGAGGATAGGAATGTTGCTTATATGATTAATATAATAAGGAATATTAATAAAGTCGAAAGATAAAATAATGAAAAATAAAATTGATTGTTTTACCAACTTGCATGTCCATTTATGCCAAGGTCTAGTAGCCAAAGTAACTCAATAATTGCGAATCTCCAACAAGGAAGGAACCAAAAATCATGATAAGGACTATAGCCACACCACACATGAAAGATCTCCATGAAACTGTTCAAAGAATTATGGAACATATTGATGGTAGCTTGGACTCTCTCCTCATTGTTGCCAACACCTCAACTGAATGTGTAATTCATGCTATAAGTGACCAAAGTCATATTGGCCACAACAAACAAGAGCACAAGTGAGCTACAAGAGGTCCTAGGAGGCACTTAGACAACCACTGAAGTAATAGAGTATACCTACAAACTGACTAGCCCACAAATTATTGTATATTTTTTCTTTTTTTCTTTTTTTTTTTCATTTTTCTCCTTTGTTTTTCATTTTTTTTTTCATTTTGATAACGACAAGTGACCATTGGCAAGCCATTTTTCAATCACTTACTGCTTAGTGGTACTATGAAAACAATTTTCACCATTAAGAATTTTATTCAACTACAATCCGCCAGAAACTAGTTTTCAAATTGTAGTTTTCTAACAACGCCCGAAGGTTTTCATTGTTATAATTCTTTTTTTTCTTCTTTTTTTCTTTTTTCTCATTTTTTCTTGATAAACTGCATATAATGACCAAATAAAATGAAACTCTTGTATGGATGATGAAATGATACCATCCAAATCCTAGAGTTACATCTAAATCCCTTCAATAGAAGTAATTGTGAAAATCAATTGCTTGTAGTACTTGAAATGATGACCAATAATAACCTGAGTGTAATCTGGAACATAGAACCATCACCACAAACAATCTTGATCTCATTTAGCTCATCCACTATATCTAAAAGGTGACTGCAAAACTTTGGAATGCATGCCCACTCACTTGGTTGAAATAATTACTCACAATGGCTGCAGTCTTTGAAAGATACGTTGTTCTATGATGACCAACTTGAAACAAATCATATCAACATATCATGAAGCTATGCTATTTTCCTTTTAAGCATGAGAGATATCCATAACTATTTCCAAAGTTGTATGAAAAGTAGTAGCTTCAAATACTACAACATCCTTACCAAAGAGAAGGTTGCATAGTGAAAGACCAATTATAGTCTCTCAACTTGTCAAATGTGTCCACACAACTTACGTAGGTGGATACTCATATCAATGAGGGAGTGTGGTGATTTGCATTATAATGTGTTCAAGCTCCTCATTAATGTCTTCAATTTGTCTCTGGATGTATAGCTGTGAAGAATTTATCCAAGAACATAGTACTACAAGATTCATGGTTCTTAGACATCTAGTTGCATACAATCGTCCACATGGCTGACATCGAGAGAAGTTCTACCCATGAATATTGTTCACATTTTTCTCAATAATCCTCTTGTGATCTCTAAGAGAGAAACAAAAAAGAGACTTGGTGTTCCCCATACAACTAGTAAGGCCACAAACTATATTTTTGGATGCTTCTGTAGAAAATCATCATCAACTAGTGCACAAAAATATTGGTCAAACTAGATAATAAACCTGCAACCATATCCTCAAGACCGAGCATATCAAGTATAGCAGTGTTAAATTTGTACAACATCATCCATTAATAACTCCACCATTATGAACGATTTATAATTAGAAAATGGAGGGTAGAGTGATTAATATAAAGACTTGATAAAAAAATGGATGAATAAATACTATTACAATGTAGACATAATACAAAATCAATTAACAAAAGAATGCATACCTTGATTTTGTCCAAAACTCATACAGGTGGTTACATTAGAAGCATAAAAAAAAAATCAATGAAGGATTTATTAGCAATCAACCAAAGATTTCCAAAATTCAATGGATTCCCCCCCAACTTAATTTTTTACTTTAAAATCATGAGGGTATTAGGATGATCCAAAGAATCAAGAAAGATGGTGACATATAATATCTTGATCATTGTTTAATGAAAAATCATCCTTTGTAGCATGTTTGGTATGGTCATTAATGCATTCAAACCATTCTATCTGTGCTTAATTAATTAATTATTGGTGGACCTAAATCAATAAGTGTGTTTGGAATACGTATTTTGACCATAGGTCTCCAAAGGTCCAGATGTTTGAGTATAAAAACATTTATAAATGATAGATCTTGTAGGATGTCATTATGTATCTCACACAACTCTTGAATCATTAAGGTATACAATACATCACCTCTTAGTGCATGATTAATTTCAACACACATATTTATCATTTCAATGATGAAATTAGATTGAATTGTTTCCTTTTGTGTGTGAATTATTTCTAAAAGTTGTGATCCATTAAGTAGATATGAAGAACTAAAGTGATTATCTTTTAATTGATCATATTGTTCCTCAAGTTCAGTTATACCAAAATCACATCCACTAGTTGTTTTGACAAAATTGAGTTGTGATTCACCAATGTCAAGCACATTAATGGAATGCAAAGGGATAATTGAAATATCACTATTATATGAAGTTTGAACCACCTTATTAGATAATAATAATTTATAAGGAATTACAATTTCCCTTGGTGGATATGTTGGAGTGGATGGTGGATGATATGAATGGGATAATGACAATGGTAAAGGTTGTTTGAATATAGAGTGGGTGAAAATAGAGAGGATGGATATTTTGGAGACGGTAATATATAAGATGGATATGGTGGAGATGGTAATATATGTGATGGGTATTGTGGTTGTTGTGAGCATTCATTATGAAATTTTTGGTAAGGCAGAGATTTTTCTCATTCACCATAAATGTTATGTGGAGAAGAACTTTGTGAAGAAACATATCTCCTTTCAAATCCCATAGAATTATAAGACTTTTTAAAAAAGAATACCTTGACCTTCCCAATTTGATGTGTGAAGTTGTCCCTGAGTTACAAAGAAGACTTGTTCACTTCCATCATTGACGTGTTGAGGCTCACTTATAACACATATCTCCTTCACCATGACCTCTTGAACAACTTGGCATGTGCACTTAATTTCTTCCTTGCAACAATTAGAACAACAAATGGTCAAATCATCATTTTTGAAATTCCATTGTCCTAAAAATTCATCAATTATTTCTTCTTGCTCAGTTATAGAAATAAAATTTGTGTATGCTTGTGACAATGGTAATGGAAGATCAAGCTCATCTAAGTTGCATCCATTAGATAAGGGGGATATAAAAACACAACTTTGTGTCAGTGTGATTTCCCCACCAATTTCTTCTTTTGTTTTTAAATTTGAAAGTAAGGGTCTGTGGGTGGCAGCTCCCAGTGAGGCCAAGGGGCAACACCCCTTGTGAGGTCTTAGGGAAATACCCTGGGCATAGGATGAGGTCGAGGGGCGGAGCCCCCACCGCCAAGAACATTTTCCCTCTTTGGTGGCCTTCAGATTCTTCATTTTTGAAGCGTTTTTGCATAAAAATTGTGTTTGAACTACCTTGAAAATGTAACATTTTTATGTTTGTTATGTTGTTTCTTCAAAATTACTTCTTTCTATCAATTGACTCACAAAAAATAGTGTGAATATATATAAATGGCTATATCTACTAAGATCTACCTACAAAATCTAACAATGCATCTGTATGAATTAAAACAACACAAATTAGGATTACTCACCTAGGCAAGGTTGACAGTTGCATGAGATTTATTCCTAATGCATTGGTCCTAACTCAAATCACTAAGCTAACATGCCTTTGACCCCTTTCCCTGGCAACAATGCCAAAATGATAGGCCAAAACTAGGGCAAAGATTGAAATAGATTTAATTTTTAATAATAAGATTTAGCTTTGATCTACGTGTTAATCTAAGGGTGTAAACTTGTGAAAGATGTTGTGGCTATATGAACAAGGGATGCAAGTTTTGAGGTGAGTGTGGATGAAAATGCATTCCTAAAATCAATCAATTACCTCAGTTGAAAAGCAGTTTAATGTTTCTATTTTTCCTATGACAGGAATTGCTACAAAAATTGTCACTGGTTTTGCAATATTTCTGCGACAGGAATAACAGGAATTGTGACAGGAACTTTGTAAAAATTATGATAGTAAATTTTGAGACTGAAACCTAATCAATAAATATTAATCATGAAAAGCATAGTAATTAGTTTTATAGTACATAAATAAAACTCAGATTAATAATACACTTTTTTTTTGATACGCAAATTTGATTTATATTATAGAAAAGAGAGTACAATTCGTCTGCTAGCGCAGGTAATACTTCCACCATTAATTACCAAAAAAAACCAACCCGACCACCAATACCAAAGAACCACCCTAGAGACGGTCGAAATAAAAAAAACCATTTACCAAAGACAGGCACCCAGCTTTCCAGAAACCACCACCCAACCTCCAAAACCAATTGACACCCAAAAGGTCAAAAGGGTTCGGTCCCGCCCTTATGCAAACAATTCCCAAGCACCCGGTATTCTCAAAATGGCCATGAGAGACCAATACAACAAACCCCCAAAATTGGAGAGCACCAATAGACTATAGACATAAACGCTGAGTTTTCCAAAATCATCAACTACTTAAAGACATTCACATAAAATTATTTAAGACCACAAAATCTTCAAATGCATTTACCCACTCCACACCACCCGTAGCCATCAGGCCAAAGAATTTCTTTAGGAATTCGATGGCCACCGCTGCCACCCTCCTGTGTTTACTCAATGCTGGACCACTCAAGTCGAGAAGAAACAGGAATAATTTTACAGCTTCATCTGATCCTCGAATAGTTGCGAAGTCACTCGGCCTTGGAACTCCTTTGCCTTCCACAACAAAACTCAACACCTCGTCTACACCACCCACCAGAGCCGTTCAAAACATTTTCAACAACAACAATTTGGCATTGGCCTTAGACTCACCATTGTCCAAAAGGGATGCCAAAAACTGAGAGGATATGTGAAGATTGTCCCTCCCGAAATCCTTGTTCGCCAAATGCCCAGCTCCCAATATCATTTTCATTGCCACCATGACTAGCGGGTCCTTGTTAGTAAGAATCCGCTTCAGCCGTTGATCTTTTATGTCTCTGAAGGAGGCTTGTCTGGCCGAGGAGCTTAGCGAAATCAGCGTGTCCGCTCCAAAATTTTCCACGCCATCGATAGAGACTTCAATGAAAAAACGGGAACGCTTCGCCATGGACGCCACCACCAAACAAATATAGTCCGCCCCTCGGTTATTCCACTAAAATCGCCACTAATCCGATGAAACCTAGACAAAAGAATGAACTAAAATAGAAAAACAGTTTTTTCTTAAACACTGCCGTTCGATTTCGGCCAGGTACTAGCCCACTGCCATCCTTACAAATTACTGCCCTCCAAACATGCCACTTTAAATCCATAATTAATGATCATCAGAGAATGATGCCTATGGCATCCTCGAGCTCCGGGGATATAATTATTGTCTTCATCACGTGACTATCCTCCGAGTCACCCCCTTCTGCATCCCCCTTGACCCTTTCCTTTCCTCCACCTCAGCTCCCAGCTGGCCCCCCCAGCACATCGATGCGTTGGTGAGATAGAGAAAGAAAAAGGGGGGGAGCCCACCCAACCTCCCACAAAATTTAGATGCTTATTATACTGATTTCTTTGAGATTTGGACCAGTCACACCTAAGTTTGATAAACTGTTCGCTTCAACATTGCCTTCCCTCAGCGTGTGGTTAAACATCACTTGATCAAAACATTTTATTTGTTCTAATGCCGCATCTAAAAACTTCCCCAGCTTCCAGTTATGTATCTGTCAATTCCTAAGAGCATTTATTACAAGTGTGGAATCCCCTTCCACCACTAAATTTTTGATACGATTTCCTTACAAAGAGTCAGGCCGAGAATAAGTGCTTGGAATTCTGCAGCATTATTAGTGCCTACGGGGAGGGAATTTTCTATTTTACCCAAGACTTGACCTGTGGAGGTTCTAACAATACAACCTGCACCCAATGGCCCCAGATTCCCTTTCGAAGCCCCATCAAAATTTAATTTGGCCCAACCCTTCTCTGGAGGAATCCAAACTACTTTGTTTCTCATCTCCACTGTCACCACATTCCCTACACCTCCAAAAGGCAGGGCCTTGATTCCAAACCACTGTTTCAATATCCAAGCATCCCATTTTACAAAATTCATTTTGCCTGGATTTTTATTCTCCAATCTCGCATTAAAGAGTTCTACTATGCATGCCTCAATTTTACATTGCAGCCTTGGAATCGACAATTCCTCTCCTTCCAAACTTCCCATAAGACTAATGAAGGGCTCATCACCCATAGATCCCCAAAGAGAGAATTCTGGGATATATTAGGCCATGCAATAAGCAATTCTAACAAGTTGTTTGGCAAAGCTGAAAACCATGATAATTTTGTACACAGCCAACTCAAAATCTGATATGTGAACTTGCAATTTAAAAATAAGTGATCCCCTGTTTCCTCTGCCTCATGGCAAAGTGGGCATCTGGACGGTCCATGATAGCCCATTTTGATAAATCTATCCCCTGTAAGAACTCTACCTTGTGCTGCTGCCCAGGTGAAGATGCCCGCTTTTGGAAGACATGCTTTATTCCAACATAGGCTCGTTGGGATCACCAGATTTCCTACCTCTAAAGAAGATAAGATATCATATCCAATTTTGGCTGAGTACACACCACTAGGGGATGCATTCCATCTCAGGCAAATCCTTTCCCTGCCTGCACCAGACCCTTCTTTTTGCTAGGACTTTTTCAAAAGCTTCCATTTCCTAGACTTCAAGGTTCATATTCCTCACCGATTTCCACACATAAGAACCCTCCGAAGAAGATGCCGAGAAGTCAATATAATCACATACTTTCAGTCCCCACGCATACTCCATTCTTTCCCTAACTCGTTTAAGCATAGGATTTTCTGCCAAGGCTGGATGCCCTCCCCAGGAATCCTCCCAAAAGAGGGCCTCTTTTCCATCTTTTATTTCCCATGTGAGGAAATCAGTAATAAGATCTCTGAATGTCTGATAAAATTCCATATACGAGATCCCATTGGTACAATATTTCTCCCTCAAGAATCCATCAGGGTCATCTTTCATGTATTTTCTCTTACTATCTTTACCCATTTCGTGTCTGGGCATGAGTGGAAAGCCCAAGCCAACTTTTCCCCCAATGCCTTGTTTTGCAAGATCAAATTTCTCAAACCGGCACCATCTCTTTCACAATTTTTGCAAACCTTTTGCCATTTTATGAGGGGGATTTTCTTTTGATCAGAATTACCTTTCCAAAAGAAATCCTTCATCACTCTATTCAGGCGCTTGCTCGAGCTAGCTGATAATTGCAGACAAGACATCATGTTACAGGAAGAGCAGAGATGATGGATTTCAACATTGTTAACCTTCCAGCCCAAGAAAGCCATTGGTTTTTCCAAGAGGAGACCCGATCCTTGTAACGTTCCACCAATGAGTTCCAAATATTTCCGCTTTGAATACCTTTGGCCAATGGGAGGCCCATGTATTTACAAGGTAATTGACCCTTCTTGAATCCTAGAATTCTCAAGATTTGAATTTCACAGGGACAACTAGTATTAAAGAAAAAAACTTTAGATTTTTCCTTACTCACCTCCTGCCCTGAAGCCCTGAAGTAATCCTTTAAAATGCCTTTCAATCTCTGCGCTTCCTTGGTTGAGGCCACACCAAATAGCATTGTATCATATGTAAATTGCTGATGAGTAATACTAGGTAGACTACTAGTAACTTGTAAGCCCTCTATCCAGTTACTCCTTCTTGCTTTTTCAATTGTTCTCCCCAAAGCTTCTACCATTATGATGAACAAAAATGGAGATAAGGGGTCCCCTTGTCTCAATCCTCTAGATGCAGTAAAGAAACCCTTAGGAGAGCCATTGACCAACACAGAGAATCTCGGGCAGGAAATCCACTGAAACAACCAATCTAACCATTCCTTTTGAAAACCAAAGGCTTCCATTATCTTAAAACAAAAATCTCTAGTTTACTTTGTCATATGCTTTCTTGATGTCCAACTTCAAAAGCATCGCCATTTTTTTAGCTTCTGTATCGAGTGAATGACTTCCTGGGCAATAATTACCCTGTCTAGTATTGACCGACCTGGAATAAAGCCTGTTTGCTCTTCGGAAATGATTGAAGGTAGAATCTTTTTTAGCCTATTGGCTATTACTTTGGCAAGAATTTTGTAGAGTGTATTACAAAGTGAAATTGGATGAAAATCTTCCCAGGAATCTAGTTTCTCCTTCTTTGGAATGAGGGCAATTAAAGTGTTATTTGCTTCCTTGAGGACACTTTTTGTGCTTCTTGAATCCTCTAGCGCTTCCCAAACGTCCCTTCCCACAAAATCCCAACATTTCTGGAAGAATGCAGCCGAAAACCCATCCGACCCAGGAGTTTTTTCATGCTGCATTTCAAAAGCTGCCTCCTTTACTTCTGCTTCAGTGAACCTACAGTTTAAAGCCTCCAACTAAGCTTGAGATATTAGTTTCAGAATGGCATTCAATGATAAATTTTGGGCTTCAAGGTTTGACCCATCCCAATCATTAAGCAAGTTCTAGAAATATGAAACTGTAGAGGCTCTTATTTCTACTACATCCTCCACCAGTCTACCATCCGCATCCTTGATGCAAGAGATTTTATTCTGTTCCCTCCTTGCCTTTGTGGAATTGTGAAAGAATTTTGAGTTTCAATCACCTGCTTTTAACCAGACTTCCCTAGATTTCTGCTGCCAAAATATCTCTTCTTTTGCCAGAATCTCCTGTAATTGTTTAGAAAGCTCCTGTTCTCTTTCATGGCAAGCAACATCCATCCCCTTAGTCATGATTTCCTTCGCAAGGAGGCAAATCTCACTTTCAATTTGCATTTTTTCAGCGAAAATGTTTCTAAAGCATTCCCTGTTCCATTGCTTAAGTTGTTGTTTCACATATTTTAATTTTGTGACCACATTGAACATACAGGATCCCCCCGAGGAACACTCCGTCCACCAATTTTTTAGCTTTTCCATCACTTGAGAGTCCTTAAACCACATCATCTCAAATTTGAAAGGACAATGCACCACTCCCTTCTCTCCTTCAATCTTAAGTTGCATTGGGTAATGATCCGAGCCAACCCCCAGATTAATCTTGCTTTCAAATGTGAAGGGGAAGAGCCGCAAATCTCCTTTAAAGAAGAATCTATCTAATTTTTCTGCAATATTGCCAAACCCTTACCTTTGGTTTGTCCAAGTGAAACAACCATTTCCTGTTGAAATTTCCAGTAGCTCGTTCCTTTCCACAAAGCTTCGAAAATCATAATGAGATTGCAACATTTTCCTGGAGCCTCCTTTCTTATCTTCTCTTCGAAGGATGGCATTAAAATCGCCCCCAATAATGCAGATATTCTGAGCCAACCCACCAAGGATCCCATCCAAGTCGAGCCAAACTTTCCTTTTTTGCATACATAATGAAGGACCATACACATTAATTAGACATAGCTGAAGATTTGAATACAAACTCCTTACCCTACAAACAATCCAATGATGACTCGAGTTAAGGCTCTCCACTAGCATGAATTGAGACTTCCAAATGATTAGTAGGCCTCCCGATGCACCCTCCACTTCCACTCCAGACCATTTCCACATCTTTAATTTCTTACCAAAATTTACCAGATCTCTACGTCCTAATTTTGTTTCCTGTAAAAGAAAAATGTCTACTTCGCTTACCACTAGATGTCGCCTGATAAGGCTCCATTTGTTAGGGGCATTTAAGCCCCTAACATTCCAAGTTAGGAGCCTCATTGCTGTTCAGGAAGGGCGTCACCCTTCCCTACTTTGATCATTATGTCTATCTTTTTGACCGCAAGCTTCCCCATCCAATTTCCTCTTCTCTTGGTTAGGGATTCTGCCTCTCTTTTTTTGTTCGCTGCAATCCGGTGATGATTTCAAGATGTCCCTCTGGTGAATGCCTAGCTTGATTTTAGTCGCAGCTAGACCTTCACATAATTTCCTCTTTTTTTCTAGACTGCGGGCTAAGCCATTCCATATTCCCTGCTCCATCTTTCAAAACCAACTTCTCCAGTCCTTTTGTCTCCAAACCTTCATCCAACGCCCCTAAATTTGCTTTAGCCGCCACCGCTAGTTCCACCAACTCCTCCCCACTTCTATTAGAGAATCAATTTCCACGTTATGACAATCTCCTTCCAAGAGCTCCAAAGTTTCTGAAATCTTCTCTTCTAGAGTCGTGTCCTGCTCCCCCTGGTCTGACTACAACTCCTGGAATTTCTCCACCTCTATGGATTTTGAGCCTAAGATTGGGCTTGTCTCACCACTCAAAGAAGTTGCCACCGAGGCTACTGGAGAGTTCTTAGATGCATTGATCTGTTGATTCAGAGCCCTTGTCTTTGGAGGTGTACTAAATGTCGCATCCTCCCCTATTGTCCTTTTCACCGGTCTAGGCGATTCCTCCATGGCCGCCAAAGAACTAGACTTTCTGCTTACCATTTTTGAGCGCCTGCACCCTAGTGAACGGACCAGGTTATTTTGAGTAAAGGTGTCACGTTCTAGCTTTTGAACCCAACACCCATAATTTGTTATAAGTTCAATCTCTCCCCAGATGGACCGGGTTGGCGTATTCTCCACACATATTCACACATAAGTTTGGTTTTTCCTCTCCAGTTTCCTTTCCTCTACGCAAACAAAAGTACCCAACTGGTTCCCTATTTCCTCCAATATATTGGGAGCCCAGTATTCCTGAGGAAGGTTAGGCAGCGAGTACTAGTCTTGAATGGTTTCTATCTCATGCATTGTCGGATCAAACCCAACTCTCCATTGTCTCAGATAAAAACCACACCCATCCAGAACCCAGACACCATTAATGATTTCATCTCTTATATTTCTAGATGGGCACGTTATCATAAAGAAGCTGTTTTGCAACATTTTGAACTATAGGTCTGACCCCCACCACTCTTTCCACCATTTGATCAAATAGTCCCAGTTTAAGTCCACACCATACCATTTCCCTATTACACCTAGGTTTTCTAGGTGCAAAACCTCCACTTGAAGTTTAGCTGAGCTAATTACCACTTTAGTTCTTCCGCCTTTTACCTCGTTACATGAATGCGAGAAGTTTTGCCTCCGTCCCCCGCCTGAGACTTCTTCCCTTTCTTCCTCTCATTCCTTAGTGGGTAGCTTCTTTTGCCACTCCAGACCTCCATTACCATTTATGTGGTTAGTGTTTCTTCTGAAACCTTGTCTTCCCATCCAGGGAAGACCGCCTTGGCCTCTATTGCTGCCAGTTTGTTGTCACGACCGTCGAAAAGCATCATTTTTGTAACCACCGCCCTTTTTTCTGCCTCTATACATGCCCTCATTTATTTAGACGCTAAGCGCCCTGATCTTGATCCTCCTGAAACTGACCATTCTTTGTATTTTTCTGAGGGCGGGCCCATCTCTCTTCCTTCCAAATGTTCTAAAAGTTCCCATTCCGGTTGCCCCTCGGTCCCTCTTGGTCTCTTCCCTCGTGACCAGGGTCATCCGACCGTTGCAAGCTTCCATGACCGTTGCAAAGCTCCTTCATCATTTTTTCCCAAAAAGAAGTTCAATAATGCACTTTATTTATTAACACATGTCAAATGCAAAAAATAGAACAATGCAAAATGTTATCACTTGAAATCAAAACACACAAATACATACCCTGTAGAAAATTAAATATTTACATTCCATCGATGGCTGAAGAGTGGGTGCCCTACCTCCCAGTCAATCGATGAAACAAGAAGCTTACAAAATTTCTAAAAGAGATTCCAAAATGTATTTCTCAATAATAAACCAAATGTATTTTTTTTCCTCTCATTTGTATTACATGTGATTTTCTTATATAGTTTCAATGCATCAAAAGAAACAAATTTAGAGTTTATAATTTAGCGGCTGAGGTAAACTAATCAGTTTAGAAATATTTGTATGACCTCGTGGCCAATCTTTCTTAACATACTGAATTGATTTCCTAACAATATTCTAATCATGCTATGCTGTCAAAATAATATAACATAAAATAACTACAGTAATTTATCAGTACATTTGATTCAATGATGTGGAGAGGAAATCTAGTTTTGTATAGTTGGCGATTGAGTTGTCTCAACTTGTGGCACGTGGGTGGAGGAATTGACAAGTGAAATTGGAGTCAACCATGTAGAAAAGGAAACTGCAAAAATAAGCACAAGCCATATTCCTATGAAGGTGACAAGAAGTTCATGTGAAGAATGTGATAGGAAGTCTACAAGCTGCAAGATATATTTTCCAAGGCTTAAAATAACAACACTTATTAGTAAAGATAATCAATAATTATTTTTCATATTTTTATCCCAAAACTATATTAAATATCACTTAGATATATTTCATCATAGGCAACATAGAATGTTAAAATGTTATGATAAGATATTTAAATGGAATATGGGGATGGGATTGAAGGCATATGAAAAAGGATAAAATGTGGAATAAAATGGGACATAAATGGTTCTCATCACATTCCCAAGAAACTATTTTGGAAAAATAGATATAAGAAAAAAATTTGGCTAATAGACAACAAGGGTTTGTAAACACACGAAATGGAAGTGCTTCTTTATTGGTCACTTCTTTGGCCTACCAAAATGAGTCCACAACAAATTAAAGAGAAGAGAGAAAATTGCTTATGTTTTGACTATGATAAAAAAATACAATAGAGGACATAAATGTGTAGAAAATAAGTTTTTCTACATTAAAGGGCCAAGTAAGAGAGAGGATGAAGAAGAATAAATATTAGATAATAGTAATAAACTAGATGAGGAATTGAGAGATGCTCAACCAACTATGTATTTTCACACACATGATGACATTAACACCCCACAAAGTCTCATGGTAGTGGATATTTTAAAGAAAAAAGAGTAACAATGTCGATAATCTCACAAAGCACTCAAAACTTCATTGAGAAGTGAGCAACACATTTGAATTGTTTTATATATATAGCTCTAGAATTTTAGGTACTAATTGCATATGGGGTTGTTGTTAGTTGGTCAAGGGAATGCCATGGCATAAAATTATCCATGAGAAATTAACACCTTGATTGTCCAATATTTATTATCTCCATGGTGTAATACATATTGTGTTGGAATTGCAATGGCTTACTACATTAGGGAAAATTGAGATTTAATTCTAGGATTTTTTCATTTATTTTCACTCAAAGAGAAGGATAGTAGAAATGATGGGGTTGCATGCCAAGTCTCCACTAATGGTAAGCTCTAAACAAATATAAAAGATCCTTAAGAAGAGGTGAATAGATTTGCGGTCCTATTATTTTACGTCACTGTATCTACAATTAGTTGTAGATAGGTACTTGATAGTTTTTGGAGAGATGCTAAAAAGGTTGGCTTCTAAATAGATCATGATCATATCATTCAAATAGTACTAGGGAGTCAACCATCGAACATCAGACCCTATAAGTGTCCACATGTATAGAAAAATGAGATTGAGAAGATGGTTTAGGAGATACTAGAGATAGGTATTATTAGGCATAGTCAAAGTCCTTAATTCTCTCTAGTGGTAACAATGTTGTTTATTTTGCCAAACTTCATGGTGTTGTTTATTTTACCAAACTTAATCATGTTGTTTATTTTATAAAATTTAATTATCATTCTAGTTATCACTAAATTTGAATTATAGATGATGATGTATATAAGACAACCTTTCCAACCCATGAGGGCCACTGTCACATCTTGATTTTGCTTGCATAAACTTTATTTGATAATAAGTGGAAGTGGATTAGACCATTGGAAAATATGTGTTTGAAGCATAAAATAATGCATTTTCGTGGATGATAAATCAAATGTTATCTTTAAAATGCATGCTATTGTGATTAAAATAATGATAAATTATTATGATGTGAATATTTTGATTATTGATTATGGTTTTATGAGCTAACCTATTGACAAGATATTGAGTGCAGGAATAGGTTGAAGGTTAGAACATGGCTGAGGTAGAGATGACCTAGCCGCTCGACAATAATTGACATGATGGAAATCCTATGCACACACTCACGTAGTTGCATTCATCCTACATTGTGAATGATTATGTTATGCATTGTGCTATCATGAATACATCATTACATGTTGTGCATTATGATTTAAATAATGACTATAATGTCTTATGGTTGTTTTGTTTGCAAAAAATAATTTAATTGGGAAAATAAAATATTTTATTTTCAAATGTTTGATAATGATAAATCTCATAATTTATATTTATATATAATAATGTAATTATATATATATAAATATATAATGTTTATGTTCACAATTATTATATTTGTATATCTATGTATATATAATAATGATATCATTATTTAAATTATATATGAGACTATAAATAGCTTACTATTAAAAATAAAATAAAATAAATTTTAAATTCAAATTATCCGCATGATAAATCATGTGATCCTAGCATGGGGAGAAGGTTCGGTTCTAAAAATAAAGAGATACTCCAATTGGAGTTGAACACTTGCATGGAAATATGAAAACCATGAAAAGAGAGCTCAATGAAGGGGAAGGAATGACTATTTTTGTTAATATTACTAGCAGCGATTGAGAAGCATTGGCATCATAGTATCTAAGTAGAGTTGAGGAGTTAGCACATAGAGAAGGAGACCAAGTATTACCCTATTATTGTTGTTTGTAAAATGGCTTATGAATGTATGGTAAAGGCTTAAATAGAACCAAATCTGCAAGTTTAAATGATGAATGATATTGTTCTTGTGTCATGAGGTTTAAAGGAAGTTGTTTGTATCATAGCATGTATTTAGTTCTTTGTATCAACGAGTATATGTATTGTTCTACCTGTGTATACATAACAAAACTTGTGTGTCAACCTTAATGCCTCAGTATAGGGAATTGATCTACTTGTAACTTTTTGTGGCAATTGAATATATGTTTTTGTACCTCTATTATGCATGGACCTGAATACTAAATCGATTAAGAAATTTGGTTACCATATATATGTGTAAATACCATCATATCAATTCACTTGTAGCACTTGAAACCATAGAATCAACCATGTTTTTATAAACATCTATGGTTGTTATAAGAATCTATGCATTGATTATTATGTTATATATATAGCGTTTTTTCCATGAAGTTAATATTGGTAAAAATTGTATTTATGCTATGATGATTCCACAGTCAAACTACAAAACTAAATATATGAAATTGTCATTTAATTGTTATGAATCTAATTCTTTTATTTTCAATCTGCATATCAATGGTATAATTATAGTTATATATACACACATATATATGCATACTCATATATATGTATATTTATAACTATATAAATATAATGGTACAAATATGCATCATATGTTATGAATTGGTTCCTTAGGATTTAACTTGCATGACATAAAAGATTAGTTAGCATTGCATATATATTAAATATTGCATGAAATTATAACATTATTTAGAGACCAAATTTCATGTCATTATAAATTTAATCATCATTATGCATGAAAGGATTAAAATAACAAAATACCTTCATATAATCATTTTGCATGAAAATAAAAGGGTTGTTTATTTTTATGATCAATGGATATATGCATTTTATAAAGTAGTTTTCTTCTATACATGTGATTTGACTTTACCTTCTAGGATGAAAGTTGAATAGGGACTAACAAAGGGGAGTAGATTTACTTTTCCAGATCTACCTACTGTTTATGGTTTAATTATTTTGGCCAAAGTTGTGTGTACCATTGAAATAGATGGATGTTATTTTATTCTCTTTCATATCCTGATAGTAGATCATAGCATGTTCATATGCGAAATGCATGTAGATATATCAAGTTGCACTAGACTCCATCCTTCTATCCATTTCCATGTTGCTAGAATTCTCGTGCAGGGTTGAGTATTCTTCATGTTAGGAATATTTTTGAGGAAGCGTAAGCTTCGTGGTTGGGCAGAAAAGTTCCTGAGCCATGTTCTCGTCTCTTGGTTTACGGATGACCGTTGGGGTTAGTGACAGTCAGATACTCCAATGATTATGTTTATTTTATATCTTTACTTTTATTGTTATGACCAAATGGGCATGAGATCCTGAGTTGTATTCTTGCATAAATTATATCTTGTACTCTATAATACTTGACTAGATAGTACTTCATGTGATGATGTACCTTATTTTTTGTACTTAATATTTTGGATTAGGCACTTTTACATGTGAGATGTAATATGTCATTTGTATATGTTGAAGATGTTTCATTTCATTTCTATATTTATGTGAAAATGAGTTACTATTTATTTTTGTGAGATAGTTTAGGGTTTCGAACCTGTTATGCCTTGCATAACCACCCCATTTTGTTTTTGGTCAAAATGGTTCCCCCTTGTGTTTGTTTGTCCTTGGTGTTTTTGTTTGGGCCTTAGGATTTGTTCTTTTTCCTCCTAAGTCCTTGTTCTTTTTGTTTGGCAGAAGTGGATCCGGAATGGAAACTAGACTCAGAACTTTGTGAAGGTTCCAAGTTCGGATTTGGTTTCAGTTCCGCTCTCCTTGGTCTTCATTGTGTTTTTGTCGCCATGTTGGTCTTGTTTGGGATCGGTTTTCATTCTGGTCTCGTTTCCTTTTTGTTTTCCTTTCCTCATTTTCTTGTGTCGGTGTTTGTTCCTTTGGCGGGAGTGGAATTGGAATTGGAACCAAATCTAGAACTTTGCAAAAGTTGCGGATCCGGTTTTGGTTTTGATTCTTCCCCCGTTCCTTTGTTGTCATTTTCTTTCCTGCGAGGCTGGAACCAGAACCAGAATGGAATGTGGAGCTTACTTCAAGTTCTTCATTCCATTTCAACTCCGATTTTGCTTCCGCTTTACCTCTAACGTATGCAGATTTTGTATACTTGTTCCCGTTTCAATTTCGTGCCTGACCAACCACATTAAATGAATTAATTACAACCTCCTCACACGTGCAAAATGGATTTTAAACCTTAATCAAGGTTATTTTAGCTCATAATGATTATCTAAAACATTTTTTTATGAGCATGAGCCTGAGTAACTTTGAGAGGAGCACAATTTGGTTGTGAGCGTGTGTTGGTGAGCAGATTCTTGTCAAAGTTTCAACCTTTCTTGGTGGCATTTTGAGGTAGGTGGTTTTCCCGTTCCATTTGTGTTTTCCTTTTTTGTCATTTGTTGTGTCCTTCACGCGTTCGTGAGACTTTCTTTCGTGGATCTTCGCTTGTTTCCTTGTTTGTTTTGCTTGTTATTTTTGGTTTGGTTTTGTTTTCCTCCCATTTTCAGTTTTGCTTTTTCGACTTTTCCTGTTCGTTTTGTCATTCTATTGTCGTTTTCTTCGTTTTGGTGGCGTGTCTATAGTGTTGTGCCCTAGTTTTAACTAGGGTTTCATTTTGAGGGATATTTTGTGCTTTAAAAGTGTTTGAATCTATTTGGCAACCCCTTTGATCCTATTATCATGTCGAGTTAATGGTTTTGACGTCAGGGTTTTGATGCCCTAATTTCTATAAGTCGACAAGTCGTGCAAACTAGGGTTTGTGCATTGACCTTTACAATATCATGCCCTAAAAAGTTCAAATTTTGTTTTGCCATGTTAAGGGTGAGGTTAAACCCCTTATTTAAAGTTTCCTTATGGTTTCATGTGACCTAAGTCTGAAGTTGATGTGACTATGTGTTTAAATGTGCTTCGTTTGAATAATAAACTGGCAGAAGCAGATTTGAGAATGAACTCGTCCCATAAATGTTTGCATAAGAATCAATTCCCAAAATGATCCTGCTTCCGATGAATGTTGATTTTGGTCTACACCCTTATTCTTTTGGTGGAAGAAAAACCGAAGTGGGAAATGAACTTGGAACCATCAGCTGGTTCTGGGTCTGATTTCCATTTTGATCCTGGTTCCGATCTCGTGCCGGTTCTGATCCTGATCTTGCCTATGTTAAAAGGATTTTTGTTCCTGATTATCTCTTGGCTTTGCTTCCAATAAGTGCAAAATTTGACTATGTAGAGTTGCCTTGGATGAATAGAAGATGATATGAAAGGTAATATTGATGTGATGGTTTCCAAGTCTTTGTTGATCTACTATAGGATTGTTTTGTAGGAGTGAAAAATGTCAAGAGCATCTGAAGAAGCTTCTCAAAGAGGGATCCAGGTTGCAGAAAGTTCAAGGCCAACAAAGCCTAAGAAGATAAAGGTGGAGCAACTCCCTTACACCTTGAGATACAAGCACAAGAGTCCCACTCTTATAGCTAGCAAGGTGAATTTGGATTGGGCTGATATCACTGATACAAACTTAGGGCCATTCAACTATGAGGAGTTGGTTGAAGAGAATTTCACAAAGGATGTGACAGGGAGAACAAAAAGAATTGTTCAATCCGTATTGGCACATGTTTCCCTCTTTCCTCTATCAGTTCAATGTCCAGAGCTCATACTTACTACAGTAGGAGCTTACAACCCGACAACAAGGCAATGTGTGGACCTGTAAGGGAATATCATCATTGATCTCACTCCACAGATGATAAGTTTCATGTTTGATGCACCTACACCACAAAACCACAAACAACTCAATGAATCAGAGGCATTACAATTGTATAGCAACCACAAGGAAGCTAACAAGACCCACATGAACAAGAAATGGATGAGGGTGGAAAAGAAATCCTTGACTAAGATTCCTGATCAGCCAAAGAGAGTAGATTTCAGTAAGGAGATTGGTGACATAATCATGATGCTTTCCAGAGTGTTCAGAAAGAGAGATTATTCACACGTTAAGGAATGGATGTTTCCATTAATTCAAACCATTTTGGATGGCAAGCAACAATTTGATTGGCCAATGATTTTGTCAGAGATCCTATATAACTAGATGCTTAGAGTGGGGAAAAAAAAAATTTCTTCATGACTTCTTATGTAGTGTATGCAGTTGCAAGGAGGGGCATTTTCCCTAGTTTGAATGCAGTTGGAGTATTGGGAGAAGCCCTTGGATAGAAGAAAGTGTGGGATCATTATGATCAACTAACTTTGCAAACATCAGAGTTGCACTATAGAAGGGTTAATCATGCATTCTTGTATGTTATCATTAATCAGTTGACAGGTGATGCAAGGTATAGATTAAGTAGGGAAGCCATGGCATTCATTGCAGAATGGGGACATTGGTACATTTGATACCCCAAGTTTACTTACTTTAGGTTGGAAGGTTTTGATGGCCATCCTCATCTACTTCCAAGATTTTGTAGTAACATAATTGTCCTTATGAAATTCATCTATCAGGCCCTAGGAGTCAGTCTTAAATTTGCTAGCAAGCATAAGACTGGTTTCCTTAAATTTTCCATGAAGTTATGAGAGTATAGTTGCACACATAATGTGGCTGCTAAGGCAATTTGTGATGAATTGATTTATTTGAAATTGGGTTTATATACATCTCAGAATCATTTTGATGTTAGTGTAATTAATTAATTAATTAATTATTACACTAGCATAAGTTAACTTAGGTCATGCATCATTTAGTCCTAGGTTAGATTTTAATAAATCATTTAATAAATAAGGGTTATATTCCCTTCCATGTTTGTAGGGATAAGATTCCTTCTAGAAGATGAGTTGTCCTTCTAGAACTTATCTCTATCTTTTTATCATTTCCTAGATAGGGTTCACATGTTGTCACATGTTAGATCATGACACATGGCAACATCTCTTGCATCTTAGGTTTTTCTTCTTGCCTATTTAATCAGGCATTTTGTTCATTTGTAACATATCATCACATCATATCATATCAATATAGAATCTTTATTCAACATTCCATAGTTTCAAAACTTTCCTTTGTGGTTGATTATCTTTCATAGCAAAGGTCCTTTATTGGAGATTTTGGAGCTTTAGGGACTGTGCATCCATAATCTCAACATTTGATCCCAAGCATAAGATGAATGGTTTGCTCCCTACTGTCTTTGAGAAGCATTTCAATTTGTTAGAAGATTTTTGGATTGATCTATAAGATGAATATGATGTAAGAAGGAGTAACTATGAAAGGTTTCCCATCCCATTAATGATTATGGGGTGAAGGAAGATATTCCTGATACATTATCAGATGATGGTGTAATGTTGGATCCCTAGTATGAGGCTGATAACATAGGTACCAAGGACTTGGATCCAGTAAATTGGGATGAAGAAGAGTCCATTGATATTAGGAAAATTGCAAGGACAGTGATGGATCAAAGTATCTAGTGGGTGGTGATGAGGATCAAGGAGCTAGAGGCTCAAACTTCTAAGAAGAGGAAAGTTGCAAGTACCCAAGGGTACATAAGAATGAAGAGGACAACTCCTAAGGAGCCATTGGAGTTTCTCCCTCCTAACTCTGGGGAGGAGCCTCATCCAACAGTACCAGCTCAGGATATCCCTAAATTACAAGGTGAAGGAACTACAACTGTTGCAAAAGAAACCTCATCTCACCCCGGGACCTCAATTGTTGGAGAAGAGACTTCATCTCAACCTGGAGCTTCAACAACTGCTAGAGGTAAAACCTCAACTCAACCTCCCCTTACAAAGAAACCTATTAAGGAGATGTCCACTGGAAGCCTTCATAAGGAGGATGAATCTTTAAAAGGGAAAGAGCATGAGGTGGAAATCCATGATATTGATATTGATTTGAAGGCTACCAAATCAAACAAGGAAATTCTTATGACTGCACCCAATGAAGAGATTGAAGATGTGGGGACTGAGCATGTCCTCACCCTGAAGGATCAATGGAAACTCTTCGAGGATGCTAAGAAGGAAGTGAATGCCAAAGCATGAGATGAGGCACTTGCTAGGCAACAAGAATTTGAAGCTAAAGCTAAAGAAGAAGAGCTATCAAGGAAACAAAAGGAAAAGGAAGATTTGTTGCAACAACAAAAAGAACAAGAATTGAAGACTAAAGAAGAAAGGGATAAGTTAGCTCTATTACAGAAGATTCATGAGCTTGGGAAGAGAAAGCTCAACAAAGGAGAGACAGAGAGGTCCTTGAGGCCAAATTTAGAGCAATTTAGGAAGCTCACAAGAGGAGGGAAGAAGAAGAATGCCTGTTGAGAGAAAAGGAGGCAGAAGCACTTGCTAAACATGAGCAAGAGTCTAAGAAAGTATGGGATAGAGTTAGAGATCTTGAAAGACAAAGGGATCAAATTTTAGAGAAGAAGAGGTTAGAAGAAATTTTGCAAAAGGAGCTAGAAGCTAAAAGGGTGCAAGAGCAAAAAGACAAAGTTGAGGCTGAAAGATTGGCTAAGGAAAGAGCAGAGAAGGAGAAACAACAAGAGATTAACTCTCAGCCTAGGGCGGAAGTTTGGCAACCTATTTCTCCTGCTACTTCTTCCACACAAGTGATAACTCCTCTTGCTACTCCAACATGGTTGAAACTCAACCTAGAAAGGAAACAAATAGTCCAACCTCAACCCTTGAATTGGGAAGACATGATGAAAGAAATAGAGAAAGAGAGGCCCAAGAAAAAGGATAGGGTACTTCATTCCATAAAGCTAATAGATATAGGTGAAATCATAGTTGAATGTGCCATTCCAATGGTGGAAAAGGATAAACAAGATATGAAATTGATTGATTATCAGTTGGGTATAGTTAATTTGGGGAAACCAACAAGAAATCAAAAAATGAACCTTATTGACATAGTGGCATCCTCCACAAAATCTAGGATGAGAAAGCACAAAAAAAGAAAAGATGAGCTTAAGACTCAATTATACCAATTGCATAGGTTCCTAAAGGATGTATCTACCCCTGTTTCCTCTCAATCTATTGCTCTGGAAACACCAGTTTTGTTGAGTAAGAAGGAGGTCGATGATCTTATACAAATGAGGAGTAAGGTTGGAATGCTTGATAGATGGATAGATCGGTTGAACCAAGAGGTGGATGAGCTGATTGTTGATAGTTATAGGGCACATGAGGGTGCATTGGAGTTGGTTGAGGACATGAATTCACATGCTGAAGTCTTGGGGAAACAGGATGATGAGTATAGAGAGCATACAAAGAAGCTGAAAGACATCGACAAGTTACCAAAGCAAACTCTCTTGGAACAATTTATCCTCAATGAGGATAATGTGGACTTCATTGAAAATACAATCAACATTATTAGGTTCAAATTCACATTCATTTATGAACATAGAAATGAAGTTCAACAAGCTAGTAAAGATCTGAATGAGCAAATTGATGAATTGGAAGCAGTGATTGTCATTTTGGTTAATCTAGATATCCCTGGGAAGGAAGGTATTCCTCTTGAAAAATTAAAGGAAATGTGGAATAATAGGTTTGAGGAGGTGATGTAGAAAGAGGAGGATGGTGATGAATTGTTGCTTGATAGACTCATGGATATCAAAGATGAAGTGAAGGCCACTAGGAGGGAGTTAGTTAAATTGAAAGATACGCAAGAGTTTGCCTCTATAAAATTGAAAAGAATCAAATTTGAAGATGATTGGGTAGATGGACCTGATGCAAACATAATCCAACAAGTGTTCACCAACTATGATGAGTACCTTCTTGAGCATAAAACACAGGAATGATGTGGTAGTGGAATGTTCAGTTCTTGATAGGACACCTAATGATATGATCAGCTGGACAACTCTCTCTTTCTCCCCTATTTTGTTGGATCTTGACACCACTTCAACTGGAGATCCCCAGAAGATCTACCTTCCCTCTTGGTGCATAAGATTTTGGTAACAAATTCATCAACAAGTGAACTGAAGATCAACGGGACAGTCATCTCAGGCAGCTCCAATGATTCCCTAGATTTGTGGATCTCATTTTTTTGACTGGAAGAATTAGTGTTAGGGCTGGTCTATATGTAATTTTTCTCTCCATATTGTACAGGTCGGCTAATTGAAGAAGGATTAGCAACCTAAGGAGAAATTTATATATTTTTATAGTTTCAAAAAACTCTTTTTACAACTTTATGCAAAGACACTTAGATATTTTACAGTTTTAAATACAGTTTTATGTTATTTTCAAGTTTCAATCTTAATGGTGATGTCAATGAACAATAGTAACTCGTATGCCAGTGAATGTTGTGTATAAATGTCTCTTATTTGTTGACTTATACACAACATTCACTGGCATACGCACAAAGTGAAGAAAATGTCAATTTTTCGTTGACTTTGCAATAGATGAAACAAAGTGTGATGAAAAAGTTATTTTGAATTATCAAAATAGAGATTTGTTACAAATTCTTTTCCATTCGATCGAAAGTAATCAAAGCATACCCCCTTGTGAAATTTAAGTCATATGCAACAATCACTAATACTATATCATGATTTCGATATTAGAAATAAGTGTATCAAATTTGTTAGGAAATATGGTTGGGCATCTCAGAAAGAAACATCCAAGATGAGTAGTGCCTTTGGTAGAAGACACACACTGCTGTGCCAAAAAGTGGAATCAAACATAGTTCATTTCCCACATTAATCCTTTTAAGAGAAACTCATGCTTAACCAGTTTCAACAACACCATTAATAGATTCAAAAAATAGAACCAACAACCTTGAAAGATGAAACAAAAGACATGAACACATAGATATACGTGGGGAAAAATCTTTTGGGTAAAAACCCCACACTCCAAAAGCCCAGATCACCATTGTATTATTCAACAACAAAGTACAGTTACAAATACAATATCAGGCTCACGACCTTTACAAAGTTTACATCTTGTTCCATTTTGGAGAATATCTGGTAGCATAACCCAACTTCGATCTCCTCCCTCAGCGAGAGACATCTCATTTGGCTACACAGCCACACGGCTCGACCACTAGCCTCTCGGCCTCTTTGTTGCATAGCTACTCAACCTTCACCTTCTACGAGATTCATCTCTCTCTCGGCTTCCCAACCTCTCAGCCAGTTTGGCAACCTAGCCTCTTGGCCTGCACCCAACCCCTCACCCTTCCAGTACCTAGTAACCACGACTTGCCCCGCTAGATTGACTGACGCTCTATCTCCTCTAACTATTCAACTACTACACCCCATTAGGGTTTCCACCTCGAGCCACATGCCATCATCCAACATCCAATTCTGGCCATCAGATAAGCAATCGAACAAATCTCTAGCATCGAACTTAGGGTTATCCACCTAACACTATGCCACCCAGTCGAAGAGACATTCATTACCATCTTACTAATGTTCATAGAGCACATAGGCCCACATGCCATCTGTCCTCCACGTCATCACCACCTGTTGGCCTTTATGACAATCCACCATCCTTATCAGGTCCCAAGTGTTCCCTACATCCATCGGCACCCAAGTCGCTATATCGTTGGAAAATAAAACTTCAAAACCTCATGTCAGAGGTTGTGAAGTTCCCAAAACCCATGATTTTCTGACAACAAAGGGATCGCTCTGTCGCTCAAAACCTGAATTTTCGAACCCCATGTTGGAGGTTGCGAAGTTCACAAAACCCATGACATGCCAACAACAAAGGGATTAACCTTCACTTCACAGTCGCTAAGTCGAGAGGTTATGAAACTTTAGAACCCTATGAATTCAGTTAGAAAAACTTGAAAACCAATGATTTAACTTAGGCTGATGAAGGAGGAAAAGACAACTGCTCCAGGAAGTCGATCAAGCTAATAAATTTGAGTCACATTTCTCAACATTCTCCCACTTGACGAACTTACTGGCTCCTTCCAAAGAAAACTCTAGAATCTTAAACAATGTTTTCGTGCTCCAACCAAGACACCTGCAATGACATCCAAGATTTCCACCAACTCAGGCAACAGTTCTAGCCATTCACCATAGGAAAAAAGGAATGAGTTAAGGCATATATGCACCAGTCTCAAGAACACAAGCATCAGATCCTAAAGATGACAAGGGCTTCAACACTGCCACCAATCCATTGTGCTCACAAGCTATACAGAAGCAACACAACATCAGCTTCAAAGCCCTCAATCATGAACACAACCGTGAAGTCATTCTCCAGAAACAAGATAGAACATCAGCTAGAACAACAACCAGAAAAATTGACTACTCCCATCCAACTGATCAACCCACGCAAATGAAAATAACACCCACAACAAGTGCTAATCCATCCAATCACACATACCTCTAAGATATCAACATCAGCAAACTCATGCCACTTACATAGCTAGCCCATCAATAGCAAAAACAAGCTCCAAGTGCCAACCAGTCGAAGAAGACCAAACACATCTAGGAACTCCCACTACATGGGTAATGCCAAATCTAAAAAATCAAGGCATAACAAGTTTACCAACAACATCACATAGAGCGTGTAAATATGTAGTTTCAAGGAGCTATCCACAATGATATGCATAACCTGTACAACCCTCACCACAAGTCTCCATAACCAAGACCACAGAGAGAAAAGTCTGCACATCATATACCTGTAGAAAATCCTTCTACATACACCTCTAAATGCCAATTGTGTCACCTTATTCTCCATGTATACATGAGCACCTGCAATCGATCATCTCATGCTAAACTCCAAATGCATCACTGCATTATCATGAAGTTCTTAAGTATATGACCAATGCACCCAAAACATAGAGAATTACTAGACCATTGTCAAAGCTCCAATCATCTGAACTAGGAACTTATCATGAGATCATGATCTACACATCCCCCTTAGGAGATCCCATGCTCTAGGTGAACATACCATGGTCTCAAGAGCAATGCATCATGCCAAAAATCTAATGTGCAATCAAGAGTATACCATGACATAAAACACAACAAACTCTAAACCAACATCACTTATCAAGCACCGCCAACACCCCAACCAAAGACTCCAAGAATCCTCCATGGCTACGAGATGTTGACATCTTCAAATAGTGTCCATGCAAAATGTGAAAGAGCTCTTATGTAGCAACAGGATCTAAGAGCTCCTCCTAGTAACATCTGCAACACTAGAGAAGACCATTCATCAACAAGTGATGAATCCACAGTCATTGCTAAAGCTCCCACTGAACCATGATACCGGGCTTTCCAAGCAAACAACCAAACATCTGCTAAACTAGAAATCCTTCAAGTCCACACAACAACATGTCTTTCTGACAACAATACCAAGTGACACTAAGATCTCCAAACCAAGTAGATAACACCATCACTGTTAAAAGATTACACAAACATGTGTACCCAAGCTATCCATGACATCATGATACAAAATGCTACATGTCCCCATAAACGACTATCAAGGTACTCAACACCATCCATCCTCGCATCTCAAAATCGCTACACCAATGTACAAGTGACCACAGACAAGGCTAGCTAACAAGTCTACACCAACACTGAATCAACCTCATGGATATAGATAGTCCACTTCTGAGTTGTCTCACAACAAACATGTAGGTAAAGACAACCCACAACATTGCACAACCCATAGATCCATTCAATAGAAACATGCAAACCCATCGTCACACTGGAAACAGCAAAACTGAGATCTCAAAGAGAATAAGCACATAGATAACTTGACTCAAACACCAGATCAAGCTCAGATCCGATTTGCTAATCATGTCCACAACTTGACTACCATAGTCTAGGAACCCAACAAGCAACACCACAAGAATGTCAAGTGATGAATCACTTACCAACACTCCCATGCAGAGAAGACATCACACCTCCTGAAACCATGCCAAACTGCAACTATCTCATCTAGTCACTCCCCAAGAGCCAGGGTCTAGAAAATAGCTTAACAACAGCTCCACATAACCACAATTTTTGCTTAACTGTGTAAAACCTGCAAAACCACAAAGCCATGCAAGTACAAGCCATCCTTAAAAGGAAACAATTATTCAGGAACTCTAGGCCCATTTCAAGCCAACTCGAAAACCACCAACATGCACATGCATTCGAGAGAGACAGGCTATTTCAGAAGCTTCTAGATCATCCAATGATCAACTCCATAGCCTACTTGCAATTAAGGTACCATAAGACTGTGCCTTCCAATACTAGGAAAAACACCCAACATAAGCACATTACTCCATGACTGAACAATAACCCAAGCTTCTCCATATCATTAGGGAACCTCTCACATAGACACCGAATATGAAAGCTTTGCTGCAACACAGCCACAAAGAAAAATATTCCACCCAATGCATCAGGGTTATACCATTGCCAACTAGGAACCTCAGATCACAACATTCCAGTATGACCATTTCCAATTTCTCCATCTTCACCATCTTCCATGTTGGGTATTGTCTCAAAAACTTAAACAAAAAAGCAAGAACTTCTACTCACCAAAGGGTTAAAAACATCAGTCGATTCCTCCAAATTTCCTCAAGCCTGACAGATGAAGAAATCTTCACAAAAGAAATACCTAGAACCAGCAACACACTAGGAAGGAACACATCCCAGAAGATGGCTCTGATACCACTTGTCAGGAAGTATGGTTGGGCATCTTAGAAAGAAACATCTGAGATCAGTAGTGCCTTTGGTAGAAGACACATACTACTATGCCATAAAGCAGAATCAGACATAGTTCATTTCCCACATTAATCCTTTTGAGAGAAACTCATGCTTAACTAGTTTCAAAAACACAATTAAAAAATTCAACAAACATAACCAACAACCATGAAAGATGAAACAAAATACATGAACAAACAGATATACGTGAGGAAAACCCTTTTGGGTAAAAAACCCCACACTCCAAAAGCATAGATTTCCATTGTATTATTCAACAACAAAATACAATTACAAATACAATATCAAGCTCATGGCCTTTACAGAGTTTACATCTTGTTCCATTCTAGAGAATATCCGACAACATAACCCAACTTCGATCTCCTCCCTTAGCGAGAGACATCTCATTCGGCTACACAGCCACATGACTCGACCACCGCCCTCTCGACATCTCTGTCGCATAGTCGCTCGGCCTTCATCTTTTGCAAGATTCATCTCTCTCTCTCTCGGCTTCCCAGCCTCTCGACCAATTTGACAACCTAGCCTCTTGGCCTACACCCAGCCTCTCGGGCTATCCGCACTTGGTAACCACGGCTTGCCTGGCTAGATTGACCGACGCTCTACGTCCTTTAACTGTTCAACCACTGCATCCCATTAGAGTTTCCACCTTGAGCCACATGCCATCATCCAATATCTAATTCTGGCCGTCAGATAAGCAATCGAACAAATCTCTAGCATCGAAATTAGGGTTATCCACCTAACACCATGCCACCTAGTCGAACAGATATTCATTACCGTCTTACCGATGTTCACCGAGCACACAAGTCCACATACCATCTATCCTCCACTTCATCACCACCTATTGGACTTTATCATAATCCACCATCCTTATCAGGTCCCAAGTGGTCCCCACATCCATTGGAATCCAAGTCGCTATGTTGCTGGAAAATCGAACTTCAAACGTCATGTCGGAGGTTGTGAAGTTCCTAGAACCCGTGACTTGCCGTCAACAAAGGGATCGCTCTGTTGCTCAAAACATAAACTTTCTAACCTCATGTCAGAGGTTGTGAAGTTCACAAAACCTATGACACACCAAAAAAAAAGGGATTAACCTTCACTTCACAATCACTAAGTCGGGAGGTTATGAAACTTTAGAACTCCGTGACTTTAGTTAGAAAAACTTGAAAACTAGTGACTTAACTTAGGCCAATGAATGAGGAAAACACAATTGATCCAGGAATTCGATCAAGCCAATAAATTTGAGTCACATTTCTCAACAAAATTATGTAATAGTGTTGGTATATCTGCATGGTTCATTAATAGGGTATATATGACAATGGTATGGGCATTAACCATATGCAACATTCATGGCTACGATAATCGCATCAATGATATGGGTCGATGAAATTGTCCAGTAGAGAGATCAAAAATTTGTAGATGAGCTTAGGAACAAGGTATACACATTCATCTTAAACTTAAAGGATGCATGCAATAAGCAAAAGCTTAGACACCTGAATCATTAGGCAAGATGCCTCAAGAAATATGGTCACAAAAAATGCCATCATTACAGGATATGCGTAAGGGATTCCTTTCCACGGTGAAAAGGAAGCTTGGAAAATTGTAAGAAAAGACAATCACCCAACAAAGGAAAACAAAATTGTAAAATATATTTGAAAGATACCTCAAAAAATTGAATGCAAATGAAATCGATAGGAACCAATTTTATAACCATAGCCAGTGCCTTCTCAATCTACTGAGATACTCTAAAATAAATTCAAGACTAGAATTTTCTACCAGATATTTAAGTGTAGTAGTCTTTGGTAAACATGCGTATGTTTTGTGAAAACATAACATGCACATAGATTTTAACAAAATGCTTCAAGAAAAGAAATATCATGGAATGCAATGGCTATAGGAAACAACAAAAATGCATCTATTGAAAGGTCACAAAACTTAAATACGAAGGGTTACTATAAGGCCATACTCTCCTAGCTTTGCCAATATTCTACATGACCTAGGGCAAGGATGTTGTCATTCAAAAAATCTGAAAAGATAGATTTTTTCACAAAAAAATGTAATTATGTTTACACTGGAAAACATACACACAAAGTTGTGGGATTCCTCAAAGAGATAACATGCTTTTGATTAGTTTGATACAATACTTCAAAAAATAAACATGCATGAAGGATGAGAGAGCACAAATATGCATGTGTTCAAGATTATGGTGCTCATATGAATCATCAAAGCATTTCACCAGTAACATAATTTGGATATTCATAAGGAATGATCCCCAACCAATGAGGCCAATCTTTTCCATACCATTTACTACCATTTCTTGTGCTACTCAAGGCAACCTCTCTTTGAGGAGCTTCCTTGATGGTTGACAACTTGGTTTGTTACATTTTGTCTTGTATCTGCGCTCCCAACAGATTGTTTGGTATCCCTTCCTCTCCCCTCCATTAACAGAGATAGAGAGTCATTTTTACCCATGTCTTCATCCTCTCATTAAGTAGCGATTTCTAGAAAAGAATGTGGCAAGCATCAACAACCCCTGTGAATGCTTCCATTCCCCCTTGTGAAGATTCCTCCATTTTGCCAATTGACTATCTTTGGCTTCCATTAACATATGAATCATAAAGCGATTCATTATTAACTCCCTCCTACCACAAACATATTGTAACTAAAATATTTAAAAAAGATACCCAATTTGAATTTCAAATGCAACAATTAATTTATAAATTAAATGATATAGAAAGATGAATTATTAAATTAATTTTAAATTACTAATTATTATATTCCCTTGGAAAAATTTAGCAAAATAATCATGAGAATAAAATATATATATATATTTTTGGCAAAAGGCGAATAACCAATATATATTAATATATAATGAGGAGGTTACAAAATAGTTGCTATGGTTCTTGAAAAACCATACTATATTAGAGTAGCTTACTACAAATCAGATTGCTGGGAAAGGACACTCTCAAGCAAGCGAAGAGATTAAAATAAATTTTAATGTCTATGGATTTATTATTTAATATCAATTTGCCCAATAATAGAATAACTCACCTCTAAATGATATTTTTAAGTAATAATATTGTTAATAATAAATTGGTAATTTGATTACCAATAAATATTTGGTGATAAAATTATAATTATTTACATTAGCTCTTTAAAATTATTAATTACTAATATGTAGAAAAGAGGGTCGTGATAGACCAAAACAAGGAACAAGATGAACAACTTAGAACAAGAAGTTAGAGGGAACCAATAGGAATGGAATCGAGGGAATAAAGACCATGGAAATCATAGGCCTAGAATTGAAGAAGAACTGGGTGAGGACCTTAAGAGGATTGCACTACCAAAATTTTATGGAAAAACCACCGGAGACGAAGCTAAAGCTTGGATCATTAAGATGGATAAGTACTTTGAACTTAGGAATCTATCTAATGAGACCAAGGCTATTTGGGCTGCATATCAACTCACTAACGAAGCAACTACTTGGTGGGACAATGAAAAAGATGAAAAGAAGCTACTGCCAAGGGAGACAACTTGGGAAATATTTCTTCAACATTTTAGGAAGAGGTGGTTACCTTAGTTCTTCTTTGACAAGATGACACATTTTCAGAATTTGATTCAAAGTAACATGATGGTGACTTAGTATTGGGAAAAGTTTACCAACTTGCTTAAGTATGTACCTCATTGTCAGTTGGATAAGTGATTCTAAATCAAGTTCATCTTGGGGTTGAAGCCTTAGATTGGAGAAAATGTGGACATCCATAACCCTTTGACTATGGATGAATTTTTTGAGAAGGCTACAAAACAAGAGCAAAAACTTCGGTGAGTGGTTAACTACTGCAAGAACTAAGATGCTAGATCTAGTTTTGGAGAAGAAATTTCAAAATAATAACTAGTAGGGAGGTAATAGTTGGTAGATCTAAAGCATGAAGTGAGGCAACAATTCTAAGGATACAACAAAAGGGAATCACAATGGAGGCAATAAAAGGGCTAACAAAAACAACAACAACAACAATAGGAGGGATAGGCATGAAGGACTGAGAGTCCCTTGTGGTAGATGCTTTGTATGCGGAGGAGAGCACTATGATAATGTTTTCCCTCAATATTTAGGTGGACAAAGGGAAAGAAGTCAGCAAGGGGCACCTAAACATCAAATCCATGTAGTTGTAGCCAACCGACATGCTGACTTCCAAGCCATATCAATTTAGTGTATTAGTAAGCTCCATGGAAAACCTGTTTCTCTATTAATTGATATTGGAGCAATTGAATGCTTTGTAGATCTAAAAATCTAGTTTCAAAGTTACCAATTAGGCTAGGACACATGGTTGATTCATGGATGGTTTAGTATAGAAATCGGGTAGAAAAGAGGGTAGATTCTTGTCTTTCTTGTAGTGAGTTAGAACTTCCTAGTTTTTAGACTCAATTCAACCTTTATGTAGCTCCCTTAGGAACATATGCTGTGATTTTGGGAATCAATTGGTTGACTAGACACATGTCTATAGTAAATTATGAAGATAAGATCCTAAGATGTTTGGATGATTTTTGGAATCATGTTGAGATTCATGGATTTTTGAGATCTTTAGAACTTAGAAAAATTTCAGCTATGCAACTAAAGAAGGCCCAAAGGAAGGGATGTTCCATTTATGTCATTCACATTAGTGACCTTGATATTATAAAGTTAGTACTCGATGACTACCCTATCCTTAGAGAATTTTAGGATATATTTCCAAAGGAATCAAGAGAGTTGCCACCAAAAATGGAATTTGACTTTTCTATTGAGTTGCTACCCACATGACATACCTGAGTATAAATGGTAAGTGATTAGTATGGATTTCATTCAAGGGTTGCCTATATCCAAGAATAAGCATGATATCATTTTGGCAGTTGTGGATAAGTTGAATAAGGTAGTGCGCTTGATTCCAAAAAATATTAAGGATGGTTCATTGACATTAGCTAAGAGATTTGTCCAAAACATCTTTCGATTGCATGGAGTACCTGAGATGATCATATCAGATCGAGATACTCACATGACATGTAGATTTTGGACAACATTAAATGCAACATTGGGAACAATATTGAATTTCAGTTCAACATACCATCCACAAACAAATGGACAAATAGAGAGAGTGAATCAGGTAGTGGAATACCTAGTTAGAATGTATTTTATGGATTAACAGTACAAGTGGGAAGAGTATCTTTCATTGGTGGAGTTTGCTTATAACAACTCCTACCATGCATCTTTGGGGATGACACCATTTGAAGATCTTTATGGGTGAAAGTGTCACACACCTATCACTTGGGATAAGGTGAAAGACAAAATTGTAATTGGTCCAAATATGCTTAGAGAGATGGATGATCAAATGAAATTGATCAAGGGGAGATTGAAGGAAGCAACATATAGGGAGAAGAGTTATGTAGATAAGAATATAACTTTTAGTTGGAGATAAGGTATTCTTGAGGGTTAAACCTCATAAGAGTTCCATATCATTTGGAAAATATTCCAAACTAGCACTAAGATTTGTGGGTCCTTTTGACTTATTGGAAGTGATCAACCCAGTTGCTTATAGACTTTCTCTACCACCTACTCTTGCTTGAATCCATAATGTGTTTCATGTGTCTATGCTTAAGTCATATCATCCTTACACCACCCATATACTTGGTTGGTGTGCTTTACAAGTACAGGATCCAATAGTGGTGCTGGTGGAGCCCACTCAAATTCTTGATAGGTGCAATGTTAAGTTGCACAATAGAGAAATAACATAGTATAAGGTCTAATGGGACCAATATTTTGTGGATAGTACTACATGGGAGAATGCAATGGATATAGACCACTCTTTTCCTCATTGGAGTGCTTAGTTTTGAGATAATTTTTTGTTGCATCAGTGTGATACTCTTATTTGTTTTAGTGTGTGTCTAATAAGACATCGAGACAATGTCTCTTCTTAGTGGGGAAGGATGTGACATCTTGATTTTGCTTGCATAAACTTTATTTGATAATAAATAGAACTGAATGAGACCACTAGACAATACATATAACTATATAAATATAATGGTACAAATATGCATCATATGTTGTGAACTAGTTTCTTATGGATTTAACTTGCATGATATCAAAGATTAGTTAACATTCCATATACATTAAATATTGCATGAAATTGAGAAATAGCATTAGTTAGAGACCAAATTGCATATCAATTATACATTTAACCATCATTATGCATGAAAGGATTGAAATAACAAAAGACCTTCATATAATCATTTTGCATGAAAAGAAAAGGGTTATTTATTTTTATGATAATTGGATATATGCATGTTATATTTCATCTTAATGAGGAAAGTAGTTTTCTTATATATGTGATTTGGCTTTAACTTCTAGGATTGGTGCTAAATAGGGACTAATAGAGGGGAGTAGATTTAATTTTCTAGATCTACCTACCGTTTACGGTTTAATTGCTTTGGCCAAAGCTATGTATACCATTGAAATAGATGGATGTTTTTTAATTCTCTTTGCCATATCCTAATAGTGGGGCAGAACATGTTCATATGTGAAATGCATGTAGATATATCAGGTTGCACTAGATTCCATCCTACCAACCATTTCCAGGTTGCTAGGATTCTCATGTAGGGTCGGGTATTCTTCATGTTAGGAAGAATTCTGGAGAAGCGTAAGCTTCATGGTTGGGTAGAAAAGAACCTAAGCTATTTTCTCATCTCTAGGTTTGTAGATGACCTTTGGGGCTAGTGGGGGCTAGAGACTCCAATGATTATGTTTGTTTTATATCTTTACTTGTATTTTCATGACCAAATGGGCATGAGATCCTGAGTCATATTATTGCATAAATTGTATCTTGTACTCTATAATACTTGACTAGATAATACTTCATGTGATAATGTACCTTATTTATAGTACTTAATATTCTAGAATAGACACTTTTACATGTGAGATGTAATATGTCATTTGTATATGTTGAAGATATTTAATTTCATATCGATATTTATATGAAAATGAGTTACTATTTATTTTCGTGAGATAGTTTAGGGTTTAAAACCTTACAATCACTATGATTTTTTGGTAATGCCTTTTCTCCTATAAATGTACCATCTACATTTCAAAGTTTGATGAAATCTATCTTTAGGCTATTTATATGAAAATTTGTTTTGACATTTTTATGACATCTTAATAAATAACAAAACTTGGGATAAAAAATATAATATGTAAAGCAAGTTTTGGACATTCTTTAATAGGATTGGCTTTATGTTAAGCCATGGTCCAAATGTGTCTTTAAAGTTAAATAAGTAGAGTACCTAGGGTCATATTTTCTCACATGAGGGAATCAAGGTGAACCATTACAAGATCAAGGCCATTTTAAAATGGAAATTTCCTAAGACCCTTGAGAATCTACTAGGTTTATTAGGGATTATAGTTTGTTATCACCAATTTGTAAATAATTTTGGTAGCATAGCTTCACCCTCATAACATCGTTGAAGAAGGATTCCTTCTAATAGAATGAGGCAACTACCAGGGCATATAAGTAGCTAAAAGAAGCCATGTGTACAACTCAATATCTATCTACTCTATTTTCTAAAAAATATTCATTATATAATGTAATGATTTGTGATATGGTATAGGAGTAGTATGCATGCAATAAGGAAGACCCATAATATTTGAGAGCAACTAATTCAAAAGTAAGAGCTTATTGAAGCTAATTTATGAGAAGGAAATGGTATCTATCCTACATGTATTCAAATAAAGGAGGCTTTATTTAATGGGATGAAAATTTAAGGTGAACATAGATCATGATAGTCTCAAATATTTCTTGGAACAAAGGTTGTCATTTGAAGAACAACAAAAATGGGCCACAAAGATGTTTGGATACAACTTTGGGATGATATATAAGAAATACAAGGAGAAAGTTATGGTTAAGGTTATTGAGAAACAGTATGAAAATACTACAATAAAATCTTCTAAATTTTATTTATTCAATAAGGATTGTTGTATGATTAAAATTATGTGATAGTGAAATCAACAGTAAGAAATAAATCAACAAACCATAGATAACATAGGATTTATGTGGAGAATATCTTTCAAGAAAAACTCCACATGAGAAATATGCCAAGTATGTATTAATCTTCAAAGGAGAGATACAACCACACACTAAGAGTATAACCTTTGACAACAATCTAGAAACACTTGTGTACCTATAAACAATCTCACAAAACTACTATCTCATGTCTTAAATTTAAAGAGAAATAGGTGAGGAATACCACAAATGGTATCCCAAAATAATATACCATCAAATCATGACAAAATTCAAGAACTTCCATGTATAAAATGAAGAGATGCTTTTCAGAATAGTAAATGTAACTCCTAATGAATCACGAATATCAAAAATAACATTCATACTGATAAAATACACCACCTTTGACTTGTAACCCCAATATAATATCCCATATCCGAAGGTAGGCATCCAAAAGCATCACTCAACATATATGGGACCCACTAGTAACATTTAAGATGTTCCACTACTCAATAAGCATGCCCAAGTTGAGATTTTTACTAAATATGGCTTCATAATTGCCACTACCAACTTCACCTCCTTTATGAATGGATAAGACAACTAATATCAAGATTTTGAGAGAATATAAACTATATATTAATTTTCAAGTACACCCTAGGTGTCCAAGGACACTTTCCAAGAGTGTTGGAGACACATGAATAATAAATAAGATTACAAGGTAAATGACACCTTAATCCTAATATTCTCCCACTTGATATTATACATTGTAAATACATCCATAGATAAAATAAATACAATTAATTATAAGTATCAAAGCCCATGGCCCTCCTACACCAAGAGTACTTATCATGGTCATTGGTTTCATAAGCGAATTTATAACATTATCTAGAGTGTCAATCTTATCTAATAAGACCTTACCATTCTCAACCATTTATAACACAAATTAATACTATACATCAACATTCTTAGTATGAGCATGATATATAGAACTTTTTTCTGAACAAATAACACTATGTCAGATTTAATTCTAACAATATTGCAATCAATACAAATACCTATACAACTCCTTAGAGATGCATGTATCATCCATATATTATGCTTATGTGGTGGAAAAAATGATTGTGGGACGCCTTTTACTCATTTAAATCACTTCAACTCTAAATAGAGAGTAAACATAGCCACTAGTGGACCTTTGACTATCCAAGTCACCTACCCATTATGCATAAACAAATCCATGTGTGTCCAATAAATTATCCCCATTATCAATTCCATGATAACATAAATAATAATAAATTCCACACAAATACCAAAATACCGGTTTAACAAAATTTTAGTGCTCTTTATCAAGGTTAGATATAAAATTGCTCAAAACTCCCATTACTTAGAAAATATTTGGTCTAGTGCAAATCATTGCATACAAAAAATGACAAATATCACTAGCATAAGGCACATTAAATATTCCATCAAAATTATCATCAAATCTATAACATATTTCTAAAATAAGCTTAGTACCAATTGGAAAGGGAATACTCATTGGCTTACAATAATGCATATTAAACCATAACAAAATGGTATCCATATATTTACTTTGACTCAACCAAAGATTTATGTGTACTATATTGGTGATCTAAGATGTAGGCCCCAAATCCCTAAGGTCTAATAATCTTCCAGGTGCCAAGGGTTCCAAACCTAGGAATATCACCACAAACCTATCATAAAGTAGGGAAACCAAGGAAAAATTGTTGAGGTGTGTAAGACCTCATGCACTTATGGTTTTGCAATACCAAGGGGGGTTTTACCTAAGTTTTTGAATTGATGACTAATTGACAAAGAAATTAAATTGTAGCAAACTATACCCATTACACAGTGTATCCCAATATTAGAGTCACTATATACCTATGCGCTAGTTTTGGGATGTAAAGGTGAGCACCTATGCAACAAACAATTTGTCACATACTTTTTAAATGAACGAGTTTTATAATAACCTCTATTAAATGTTACAAGAATTCATACGTGGTAGCAAAACATACACACTAATGAAAATTGAAGATGTTTGAATTGTTTGATTTTGAGTGTGTTAAGGATATTAAGGAGAGCAAGAAAATAACAAATTGGTGCCTTTATCTAATTGTCCACAATAGATTCTATGTATTTAAATAGAACTTGAGATAACTGAAATCAATACATCACAAAAGACTAAGTTTTCCAAAATGCATAAGCAAGTTGGGATCTACACATACATTCACGAAAACCACAAATAGTTGCAGAATATTAAGGGAGTCTACTTAACAATTCAAAATTATGTAGATATATCCCTTTTATTATACTAAAAGATACCTTACACAAGTTTTACAAGGATTTTATAGTCTTTTGGATGACTAACTAAACGAAATACATTCATACATACATTACATACATTTGGAGACACTATATGAAGGTTGATTCTATCATAAATTAGTCAATCTACAAAGGCTACAAGTATTGTTTCAAAGTTTTGGACAAATCCAAACCTTTCCATTATTAAAATGTCTATACCTAGACTTGGAATTTTATACATATGACTTTCTATGAATATCTTTATTTTTCCAACTCTGCAACTACTCCTCTCTGTAAAATGTTATCCTCTAACATTTGGTTTCTAAAACATATATACCCACAACAAATTTTCTAACATAATTTCTTGAGAATTTTTCTTGTGAGGAACATGATTAGCTCTTTTAGAAGCCTTAGGAAATTTGTTTGTAAACACTGAAAAAATGTCCTAAGCTTGCAAACGCCATTTTTCACATTAATTCCCCTTCTTCCCTCATAATTGAACAATTTTAATTATTTGATTATTCTCTAAAGTCACATTCTTCTATTAATTAAATAACTTTAATTATTTAATTAATTCATTCCCCCTTTTCTATTCTTCCTTTGATTAATTAAATAAATTGTATTTATTTAATTACGTCACTAATTAATCTTTTTCCTCTATAATCAAATAAATTCCTATTTATTTAATTATTCATTTCATATTTTATTTCTATAGTTAAATAATTATTTTAATTATTTAATTATTCATTACCTTTTTCTTCCATAATTAAATAAATCCTATTTATTTAATTATTTCTCTCTTTTCCCTCCAGTATTAAATAATTATTTTAATTATTTACTAATTTGTCCTTTTCCTCCACTTTTAATTAAATAGACATTTTTCAATTATTTTAATTAAAAGTCAACTTTTCCCTCTTCTTCTATGATTGAATAATTACTTTAATTATTTAATTATTCGTTTTCCCTCCTAAATTAAATAATTTTAATTTACTCCAGTTGCCTCTTTTTTTGTGCCATCTTCCTCTTTTATCTCAATTAACCTTCACCCTTGATAAGGTTTTATTACCTTTTAATCTCCACCGTTCATCCTTAACTAACCCTATTTTTGCTCTAACCCTATTTCCTTGCTTCTCAAAGGAATCTCATCCATTAATCATCATTATTCATCATTTAATCCTAGCCCTTCATTTTGAATTGGTTTTCTATAAAAGAGACCTATCCTTTTCATTTCAACCTGACAAACACTATCTTTGATATTTTGTTGTCACTATCATTAGGCTTATTCTTGCATACCATGATTTTGAGGGCAATCAAGCATATAAAGCAAAATAGAGAAGAGAAATGAAGGTGATTCAACTATGGCATAGGAATTATGGTATTATTGCTTTACTATTTATGCTTCTATTGTCATTTGTACTTCATTGTTGGATTAGGGTCTTTAAGGATCGAGTTTTAGGTAGTGGGTGGTTGCTACTATTGATTCATGCTTTGTACCTTGATTTTTCCCTAGCTTACATTGGTGAACCTAGCGTGAAATACTAACCCTCTTGATTAACATTCTTTGTTTGGAAGTTTTTGGTGTTTTTTGTCTTGAAGGGAGTAGGTACTTTTGAAAATATTGCAAATCACACTTTTGGGAGCCTTTTGAGGTCCAATAAACATCATAGTTGCATCCGAAAGGGTTGAGAGATGGATTTTCATATATTATACCCCATATTTTGACGAAAGATAGTGTTTTTAACATGAAAAACATGATTTTTTGCAACTGCGTCATTGTGCAATGCATTTGTTCAATAGTGCACCACAATTGAAGCACAATAAACTGCATTTGTTCAATAGTGAACCACAATTGAAGCAAAATACACCACAATTGAAGCACAATGCACCACAATTGAAGCATTCTGCACTGCAAGTGCATAATTGACAGTGGAGCACAATTGAAGCATTCTACACCACAATTGAAGCACAATATGCCACAATTGAAGCACAATGCACTGCATCTGTCACATAGTATGAAACATTTGACTAATAGTTTGCTGAATCTATTTGCACAGTCTGCCACATTTATCAAACAGAGCGACACAACTGTCTGTCATAGGTAAAAATGGTATAAGCTTGGAGTTTTTCATTTTTAGCCTTGTTCATTCATTAGGGCATATGATTTTGGTGTTACTAATATTTGACTTGTAGTCTGTGGAAATCATTGGGAGAAGACATTGTTATCTAGACTACTAATCCATGTTCTTGCAGGGTTTTATGTGTCTTTGATTTTGAAAGTAAGAACATTTGGATTTGGGCTTAAAAAGAACAATTGTTTTCTATGTTTGGTGCACTTGCACATTGTGTTAAATCCTAGATAAGTGTGTGTGTGTATCCTCTCCCCTTGCACTTCGTGTGATCTTGGGTGTAAGAGAAACACATATCAATCTCTTTTCTTTTTAGAAGGCCTTCCTTTGAGACACATCCTAATGAAGAACTCAAGGGGGATGACCTAAAAGCACGTTTTTTTGGGCTGGCTATATTAAAGGTGCGAAAGTGAAAGTTAGTAGCATTATCCGAGGATGTTATACCTTGTGTTTCAATACTAGTGTGGAACAACTGACCACATTAACATTAACTAGAGGCTTAAGTGTCTCACGTTTGAAGTATACCTCTGGTGTTCACTAACCTCCTAGAAAGCCATTGTTATTAGAAACCTAAGACCTTTTTGGCCATCTACTATTATTGTGCAAGGGATGTGAACCACACCCTGAAGCTACTTACCACATCTATCCATGGTTGAGGTGTAAGGTGTCTTGCTAGAGTTTACACTCTTTCAAGGCCAAGGGTATCAAGGTGGTCCATGACCTTGGTATACCCTATTCACCCACTCCTTGGATGAAGATTTAAAATCACTCTTTTAGGGGTGAGGTAAGACCACTTTAGTAGATAAACCTTATTACTACTAGCTAGGTTGTACTTATTTTCATTGTGTACAAACTAAGGCCAAGCAATTTTTTTGGAAGAAAGCTTAGAAAACACTTGCTTACCTTGAAGTCAAAAAGAGTCAAAATCAGCCAAAATCTATTTTTCAAGTGTTTGCTATGTTTGCTTACCACATTTCAAAACTTCCCTAAATGAAAAAATAATTTAGAAACCATTGATTCTAGGTCAAAAACATATCTACCACATCTATCAAAATCAATTTTTTTTGGAGAAATACCTGAGTATCCACATTTTAGATCTAATTTGGACAGTGACCATACATTCAGACATGAGACTTGTTTAGTTTATCCAGTCCTTCTATTGCATTTGTCTAGTTTACCTTGCATTGCCTAGTTTAGTATTTATCATCCTAGCTCATTCATAGTCATAACCATCTTTGAGGTTTGAGATTAGGAGGCTTACCATACCATTTACCAGATCATTGTCACATACTTAGATTATCTTGACCTTATCATTATTTATCTATCATTATCTCCAAGTTGGGCCTAGTTTAGGTTCACTTTATCTAGTCATCATCATCTTAGCACTTATCCTTTTGAGGTCTTGACATTTTGGCTTGTTACTGTTAACCTATTTTAATTAAAATAGCTTCAACATTGTCAATAGTCTTTAGTCAAAGTGCAAGATGAAAAAATGAATGAAAGACTAATTCTTAGGCGCCAAAATAAATGAAAGTTTGGCTTTGTATTTGTTTAGTTCACATATCAAGGAGTATTAGGGCTTCTTTGAATTGCATTGAAGGAGTAAAAAAACCATGGATTTACCACATTATATAGGGAACAAACAAGATACATGGCACGTTGTGTTTATCCTGAATGACATCCTTTCTTGTTGGCATTGAAGGCTTTCCACATTGCTGATTCATAGGGTTTAGAAGGCACATTGCAGGGTTTTTGAAGGCACATTTTGGAGAGCATTCATTGTACTTGGCATGAAATAAGAGGTTTTATAAAAGAGGTAGACCCACATTTTAGTTTAAAGGAGAAAGATGTGGCATGATGCATGGAGATGAGAGTTCGTTTTCCCACGTTGCAGGCCTTCACCTCCAGATTGTAGAGAATTAGTCACAAATCAGGACATGTCTATGAAGGGTTTCATTTGATTTATGAGCAAGGTATGGAAATATCTTTCATTATCCCGTGTGTTAGCTTTCTTTGATATTCCTATAATGCCTATATTTTTGGTTAAGTTGTCATTCTACAAATACAAGCCACATTTATTATGAAATGTTGCTACAATAAAGGTTATTTCATAGTGGCTAGATTGCATGATTGGTGATAGTCAAAGGGACCATGTAGAGAGATCTTTCACTTTAGGCTATGTGGAACTAAACCTATGTGCAAGCCATAGGTCTAAGAAATGAGCTTGGTATACAAAGGACAACAACATAGATGAGGGACAATGACCTAGAAGATGGGTAGATTATGGATAGTAGGTGCAATATTTCAAGGAGATAGTCATCTTAAAAGGAGATCAACATGCCATGAATCACCATTAAGTATAAGAGATAGTATGGGCATGAGTAAGGTCTAGATTGTTGAAGAAGAGACGTGGATAGGTGTTACAGTGAGAGGTCTCCCAACAACCAAGACAAATGAAAGAACAATATCATGGCTATCATGTGAGGAGTTTAGTGGTTACTAAGATGACAAAGACACCAATAAGGGAAAGGAACCTGAGGCAGATTGAGTGATAGGTTTCTTAAGAAAGATGGACATAACAGTGCATGAAAGACCAATCCATAGTGATATGAACAACAAGTTAAATATGGTCATAAAGTATCATGAAGGAAAGAGTATGTGTTTTCACAGAGGTTAGTGGCATGAGACTATTTCATGATAGTTAATAAGGGGTATCAAATGCATATGATAGTTTGTTGAAAAGATTCACCATTGAGAGTAGAAGATGTGGCAATAGGATGAGGTCAAAAAATAGTAAATATTGGATGTCATTTCTCAAGTTTTCACTCTTTGTTGAGGTGTACAAGAAGGCTTTGGCTAAACTTGCATAAAATCATGGCTTAGACATATTTAGTTGTAGCACTTGCAAAGAAGATTACAAAGCAAGAACAAAATGGAAGGAATTGAAACAAAGTTTGAAGTTAAAGGCAATATCAAAGAGATAGAGAAATAAAAAATAAAGACAACCATTCATTGAAGAAAATCATAAATAAATGCAATCACAGTCTTGGAGTTTTCTAGTCACAAGGAACATGTTTTCAAAGGAATAATCATATAGCAGTTAGTGGGCAAAGTTTAATAATGGATTGTGGTCTAGGCTACTGCTTGTAAAGAGATCACAAATAATAGTGATTCATTGTGGTATGATAGCTTTTGAAGAAGGAAGGGTTACAAATTCCATGCAACTAGACTACCCAAATCTATGTTTCTAAGATCTTGATCACAATGATAATGGAGTGTGGAGGATTGTGTAGGTGTAGTCATGTGAAAAAGGGGTAGAGAAAGATTACAAACCTTGTTACAATGACCTTCCCTAAACTACATAATATGACAATCTTAAAGTAAATAAGATATTTCTACATGACAGTAAGAGATGCAAAGCTTGGTGGTCATATAAATAGTCCTATGGTAGTTAGGGGTTTCAAAACCTCCAAAGTGACAAATATGACAAGTTATGCAAGAACAATGAGCATATTTAACAAATGTATTCATATAATGAAGGTCCATTGATTAAAATGTAGTCACGATAGGATCTTGAGTGTGCTAACAAACAAAAAAATCTTGAAGAGGACAGTTCATGGAATGGAAAATCTTTGTGGAAATAGTTGTTTTCAAAAGGATAACCTTGTATCATTTTTATGAAAGCCTCACAAAAATAATAGTCAAGATAACACAGTCATGAAAGATGAATTATGAAGACTTCAAGGACATGACTATCATGACTATGCAAAATTCAGTGCACAAGGTTTTTTTTTGCTCGTGAAATCATGACACCCTTCTCATAAAATCACCAGGCACTTAATGAAAACTGTGAGGATAATACACTTTAAGAAAACAATGATGAATGATGAAAGATTCGAGAGAAGAAGGTAATGAGAAAGTGTATCAAGCGGTTGAGGTGAGTTTCAAGACTATAAATGATATGGTGGTCCATGCAAAAAATGATGGAGATAGATGAAGAAGTCATTAACAATGATAAGAAGCTTGAAAATATCGATCTCTTTTGCTATAGGATGATCATCTTCTTGAAGGTTTTCTTCAAGGTTATGCAGCCAAAGACCAAACAACTCAGTGGCTAGATTTCAAAAAACTACAACAGACATAGGATACAAGTTTTAAGGGAAATACGATCTATAAAGGGTGCAACAAAGGGTAATTTGACAAAGTGCAGTCCATGATTGTAAGGGCACATTCATAATATTTAGGACTGTGATGCAATAAGAGGAATTTTTTTTTAAGAGACAGAGCCCTATACAACTTCTAGGACAAAGTAACAATGTTAAAAAAAGTATCGATCAAGATATTAGTTTCCTCTATCAGATATGTAGAAAAACAAATTAAGAAGTGTTAAAATGTTATACCAGACCATAGGGGCAAAGATGAGATAGAAGACAGTTTCAGTCAAGACAATATAACTAATTTGTTCATGGCGTGTCAAGTCAAACAATGGTCAATTGAATGAACACATGTTATTAATGTGACTTGAAAGAAGAACATTTAAAAAGGGGGCACAATAGCTTAATAGACAATGAAGGAGAGAAACAAAGGTAGTAGTCATTAAGAAGGTCAACAAAATGCATAAAGATTTCCTTAGGGACTATCCACCATGAAGATTTTCTAATTCTGTGTAATAAATGAAGACCTTTCAAAGTATCTCCACCATGAAGACAATAGGGATAGGTGCATATAGTGACTAAGTAAGACTGTGCATGAAACCTACATTAAGTTTTTGCTAGAAAGAAGGGAGTCAGACCTATCATAATATGAATAAGTAACAAATTATCCTAATGACAGATGATCAAGTGATCAAAGGACACCTAGAGTCCATCATGGAAAAGGAAAGATAGGGTGATTGGTTAGGATGAATATGCATTGAAAGAGATTATCCGATGCCTCAAGGAGTTTCAGTTCATTTCAAACTCATTTAAACCATGTCCTACTTTATGCAAGTGGCAATTTTGAGGCATTATGAGTAGTTGGCCAAGTTGCAAGCTTACAGGGGTAGTTTGGAGGAGTTGGACAGCTGGATGAGGAAAGATAGGGCAGTTCAATCAATCATCCACCTATCTAACATAGATATAAAATTAGCAGTTGCAAGCATTTAAGGAAATTGGGGTGACTTGGATAGAGGTTGAGAGCATCTAGGAGGCAGTTTGTACAAGAATGGACAGCTAGAGGTATTTGGAGAAGTTGAGAGCAAATTTAGGAGCTTTTCCAGTAGTCAAGGAAGAATAAGACCTTTTCTAGTGACTAAGAGGAAGTCAAACAGTCAGTAGTCATAGAGTCCTTCAATTGTCATTAAATGTGGTGCTACATTCTCTCCAACGTAGGATAGACAAAAAGCAGGCTTTGTCTCATTTTTGGTTAGTTCTTTCACTTTTTAGAGAAGCATTGTAAGCTGATTAAAAGCTTCTTTCTATCTTTTAGTGCACTGTAACTTAATTTTTAGTTTTTAGATTGAAAATAAATGTAATTTTCATATTTTCAAGAGCAAATCAGTCATTTTCAGGCTTGTACTATTGTAAGGACACCTTTTCAACAATAAAGATTTTAGTTTACTACCTTCAAGGACTTTGTGTGCAACTGGTAATTGATGTTATTTTTGTGATTTCATGCATGAATCCTTGAATATATGTCTTATTTTAGCACCTTTGAACATGAAAATCATATTTTATGCAGGTTATAGTCTGTGTTTAGGTCAAAAACAACTTCTAGTTATGAAGAACACTTCATTTTCTTCCTTCTAGGACTGAAAATCATTCAACCTCTCTATAAAACACTGATGCATGAGTATGTTTAAGTTGAGTTGTGTACAAATAGCTGAGTTATTGGTCTTATCTGTGTTAAAACAACAGTTCAAATATGAAAAAACATTTTGGTGCATCACCTCACATAGTTAGATTTCAATTATTTCATCCTTCTATCCTTTTTCTCAATAAATCGATAGTTTAGTTCATTTTAGGTGAGGTATCAGAGGAACTAGCCTTCTCTGGAGGTTCCTTTCCATCATAGGTAACCCACAACCTCGAAAGGATCCCATGTTTCACCAATAAGCTAAGTTCTGCAACTTAGCAAGGGCGCAATATTTCTTTATAACAATTACCTTGATCCATCATAGTTTTCCTAGCATTCTTTTTCAAAATCCAAAGTTGCATATCCAAATTTTGAAGCATAGTCATAGCCCCATTATCACTTTGCATCCCAAAGCATAGTCTAGTTGCATTTTCACCTCACACAGTCTAGTTTCATTGCCATCTTGCATCCTTATATCCAAAGATCCCAAAAACATAACATAACCTCATTGTCATCTTGCATCTCCATTCTTAGTTTGCATCCATCCCCAAATCAAAAAAACCCAAAAATAAAAAAATCGTAGCCAAAGCTCTACCATCCCGTTATCCATTCCAATCCAAACTCATGACCATGTCTTCAATTTACCTTGATCTTCTTTGTATTCAAGTTGAAAACCTCATGCTTCGTCAATACTACCAAACTGCAAACCTTAATAACCCATTCATTGATCCTCCATAACAATTACCCATTGTCTCGAGTTAGCCACCCATCTACCCCTCTTACCAACAATCCATAAATTCTAGTTATCCATCCATCTACCCTCATTATCAAGATTCAGATAACATGATCCATTCCATTAATCCCCAACAAACATCCATTGGCCACCCTTATCTGAACCTTGATAAGGGAAATCAATCTTTCATCCAAATTATTCCTCAACCCCAAACCATATTGTAAATCCCTATTTCCCATGCATATCCTATGCTTTCATCCTCATCACCAAACCAAGAAAGTCTTATAGCCTCCACATCCTATTCTATTCCTTCATTCACTAACCCATTGCCATCCACTCCATCCCAATCTACAATACCATCCAATAAAAGCACATTTAGTAATGCTCTCCAAAGACAACTAGCAAAGGAACTTGTTCGAATCCTATATGAAAACAAACTTATGAAATCCAATCACATTGCTAATCCTATACCATCCAACCATCTTTTGCCACCATTTCCTTGATTTCCTACCAACCACAAAAATATCTTCCTATTGAAACTCCATTATTTCTATGCCAAAATTATAGTCCATCGAAGAGAATCATATCATTCCATTTCCTAAACCATTTGGATATATGTCAAGAGCATGGTCCAGCAAGATGAAATAAACTCCATGACAAATCATGACCAAGTTATCAAAAAAACCCCTCCAGGTAACCATAATAGCCATGATAATCCAATCTCAGATCAAGATCTTAGTCCTTTCCATGACATCCATATTTTGATCACCCCCACCTTTGTAAATGAGACAATTGCTTCCACAAGACACATAGATGATCTTCCTCTAGAACAAGAGTCTCCTACTCCAGACATATTTTCAAATGATCAAGCTATAGCTAAATTCACAAGACTCTATGGTGATGACCATAAGGAAGGTTTCTACATTGACTTGGAAGCACCAATATCTTTTGAAGAACCATTAGAATCCAATATTTCACAAAATTGGGCCAAAGATATCAATCATAAAGCTATCCCACATATCAATGGAGCTAAGATATCTTATCAACTAGGATCATCTACCTTTGTCAAAGTAGGCTTTCTTATGGAGGAGAAATTCTGAGTAATGGTTTCCACATACACAATGATAGGTTTGCATCTTGCTTCCAAATAACAAATTTCACATCGTAAATAGAATATTTCAGAGCATGCAATATCAAGGAAGAGGACTAGGTGTACATGAGAAAGGCATTCTAGAACTAGTACAAATTCAAGAAAATCCTAGACATCAAGTTCTTAGTTATTCTTCAATCAACAAATTGAATGATGCTAGTGATACCTCCATGATATTGGGAGAAACTTTATCTAACACAAACATTAAAATAGGGGCCATGAGTAGTCCTTATCGTAAGGTTGTTTCCAACACTCCTTCCATCCACACCATACACCATCATTCCCAATTAATTAAACCTATCAATTGGAACCAACAAAAACAAAAGTCTTCTAAATCCAACATCCAAAATCAAATGTCAAAGGCCATTTAATGCAAAAATCCAAGTGGACCAATAAAGTTAAAATGGATCCCAAAGAAAAATGGATCAAGTAAAGAAAATCCAATATCCAATAAAAAAGTGGACCCACAAGAAAAGAGGTGTCCTACATATAAAAAATTTCCACCTCCTTCAAAATGGTCATCACACAACGCATACAAAAGTGTTGGTTCCAAACACTATCCCAATTAAAATTCTAAATTCCATCATCCACCACTCCAAGTTTGGAAAATAAAAATTCATACATTCAAAATGAAAAATAGTCCATCCACACCTACCATCATCCATCATAATCCTACATCTCACCTAAAGTCTAAAAATCCCACATAAAAAATCCATCACATTTTGGTAGCAACTCTTTACCATAAGGACTCCCATGGAATTCTATCACGATGTGTGTATACCAATAAGGCCAACTCCAGTATCAAAAATGATTACAATGACATCCATTAGTTGTATACAAACACTGTGATCTTGACAAGGAAAATACTCCATAAAGGTCACAATTATTGGCATATCATGACACCAACATCTACATCAACACCATCAATGGATTCAAAACACTTAGTGATCATCTCGAAAATACAAAAAATAAACAAAAAATAGTAAAGAGAAATAATTTTTCCAATAGTGAAAACCATTCTTATGGCTCTTTGGATAAGTAACATGATGAAAACCTATAAAACATGTATCATGTGCAAGAGCAATTATCTACGTGGACAATTACACTTGGGTGTAAGTTGTCTCATCTTCCATACTTTTCTCATGAAATTTCCATCTACCCGTCCAATCCATATCATTTCCATCCATCTTCCCTTCCTACCTTGATCTTGATAACGACTGGGGTACAAACATAAATCATGCTTTGAGAAAAATCTTGACATGTTAATCCTTTGGTCATACACCATCCATGAAATATCATGTAATTGCCTACATAGAATTTTCCAAACCCATATTTCGAAGAAAACAAATTATTCCTATGCGACATAGTCCTTGGAGATCATATGCTAATTCTACCATCCAATAATCCTCATGTCTCCTATCTTTTACGAAAGCCACCCATTATCCTTTCACACCTATCATTGGACTTGGTTTTCCCTTGTCAATGGTCTAAGGACTCCAATCTACTTATCCAACATCCCTCCATCATCCCATTCAATCCTGAAAAGAAGGTATTCCAAATGCAACAAGCCTAATCCATACAATCTTGCTATGCAACCTAGTGCATCATCCAAAACATTCCATGGCTTTGTTTCTAGCCTACTATAAACCTTGATCCTTTAGTCACATTATCATTAATGGGATATGTCTTTCCCAATCCTCACATTGCTTTGGGATGTGTCCTTCCCATATCAACAAAATCATCATCATCACCTATCAATTGGTTTTCAACTTGACTAGGGGAAAGATCATGTTTGTCCTTGGATCCTTTTGTATGCTTGCATTCTTGATTGTGGGTATGTTTCACATGCATTTTTCATGGTCCTTATAGTGTATCATCCACAACAAAATCCCATTCCTATACTAATCCATAATAAATATTTGTCATCCTTCTCACGCCATGAGAATAGTTGACATTTTTCATCTTTCATTTTCCATGTTCGGTCATAATAAAGTCCATCCTTATCCATCCATAATAATTAGTCCTATACTTGACTAGGGGCACATCCTAGACTTTCATCTTCACAGGATCCTAGATTTGGTATTATAGGTCATCATTCCCAAAATTACAAAAATATCAAATATTCCAAAAATTCAAAAACATCCAAATAATCTTTCAAAAAGCCAAAAACATGGAAATATTCCCAAAATACAAAAAATTAGAACATGTCAAAAATCTAAAAAAAATTCAAATAACCTTCAAAATCCAAAAACAGTGTTGGTCATGTTAGTATGAGATGATCAAACTATGATGTCTCTATGCATGTTACATAAGCAAGGCCATCATCGATGAGCCCCCAAAGTACTAGGTCAATCCCTTAGGGTTTGTCGAGTCGAGTCAATCATGATTCACTCCATAATAAATTATTCATGGTGAAGGTCAGTCGAACTATGATGTCTCTACTCTTCTACATAGGCAAGGCCATCTTCGATGATCCCCTGAGGCACTAGGTCAGTCCCTTAGGGTTTGTTGGGTCTGTCATGGTCCATCATCATCCCTCTCATAGTAATTTGTCCCTTGCTAAGGTCGAAACTTTGATCAAACACAAATATCTGAGCCTCAACCAAATCATGAATCAACAGACTAACTATCCAAAAAGTCTTCAATACAAACCGATCAATTGCCTAATCATCAATATCCATCAACACTTACTAGCTATTAATGGTTTTATACAAGAGGTGGGATTGTCAAAACTAGACTCGATGTCTTATACAACTCGCCTTATTTCTTGAAACTAGACCCGATCTTATCATTTGTGTTATATAGGATGTATCCTTCCTGAAATGGAACATCATCATTTATCAACCCTATCATTTTCCTTATACAAGTGGTTGCATGTCTGAAACTAGACTCAATGTCTTATATGACATGTTCCCTTTCCTAAAACCAGGTGTTATCAATCAATTAGTCAATCACTCTTATCAATCCTATCAGCAAACAATCATTAGAAAATGATCTAAATGGTTGTTGACTCTGTTGGTTTAGTTTGTCTTATCTTTTGGATTTATCTTTGGTCATGTTACTATGCACCTCAAGGATGTCCCAAGAAGGATTTAGAGGAGCAATGATGGATCATGACCTATTTTCTCTTTGATTGTTGTTTGTAGTTTGTCTTGGCAGTATGACTGGGGCAACTAAGTTCCTTGTGTAAGATTAGTATATCATTTTACATAATCAAACATCCTATGCAAGTTAAAGGTCGCCTAATTCTTTCTTGCATTGGGATCAACATGCCTTGTGGTTGCTTATTTTACATGTTTTGACAAGGTTCCATGGTTACAAATTTGATTCATGGCACTCCTTGTCTGTCATGTGTTTGTTTTGCAAATGGTAACATTGCATACCCTAGTCCATGTCATACCATGGTGTTCATTATCCATTACAATAATTCAATTCCCAATGATGATGATCATATAATCCTAATATCTATGAAGAAAAATATCGATCCCTATTCATTCGGCTAACTCCATACTAACATCTATCTCCCCCTCACTAATGCTTCTTCTATTTATCACCATAGTCATCCTAATGGAATCCTATGAAACACAAAAATATCATGCATACATAATCATATTAGAGCATCATAGGCATCATCATAAACATATTAGGTCATCCATATTGTATTAGAAAATACAAATACATAGATAGCATCCCATCATAAAGAATCATGCGAGCATCTATATAAGCATCACATGTCATAACCATATTGCATATGGATCACATAAACATTAAGTAGATCATGTGAATTTTTCATACATCATGGCCATACAATAAGATCAAGTGCATCCATCCATACATCATAACATAGAGAATCATATGTAAGCATAAACCATACATTATACATCCATAATACACCATAACACATAGAATCACCTCATAATCATATAAATGCATAACACTGTAACATCATAATCCATCAGATAGACATATGCATATAACATAAACATGCATCATATACTTGCCACCAAAATCATGTATCTCGCATATATATCAAAATATGGTGTCATAGTACAATATCATGATATATCCCAAAAATGAAGCTTGCAGGCTCAATCAAAAATATCAATATCCAATACATATCAAAATAGGTCTAGACTATGTTACCCCTATCTCTTGATGGAGACAATCCTAGTGAAGGCGTCCTATCCTATCATTGCTGGGATCTCGAGGCCCTGTGTCCTGACCCTACTAGTTTATGATATGGAGAGAGTATAGGCTATGAGACTCCCCCACTGCTCTGAGATTGATGGAAGTGAGACCTGCTATGACTCTATCTCTATACATAGCTCGGTGCCCTCTCTACTGCTAGCACCAGACCCTCATATAGATCTCTATAGTATCAGGTCTCTTATCCTACCTAAAATAGTTGCTACCCTAGAATGGCCATAGGTCCATTGACAGTTGAGATAAAAATATAGAGATCGGTGATCGACCCTCTATGCTCTAATCACTACTATGTCTCACTCAGTAGTCAATCTATCCACCTTTGCTTGTAGCCACTATATCCAAGCATTTTTAGCTTGAAGTTGCGTCTATAGAGATGTGACCTATGGATCCACTAGCCTATCTCCCACATCCTCCTCCATGGCCTCTAAGATGGGCACATCCTAGAAGCCCTCACTTAGGCCCTAACCCATTATGATATCCTCTTGCTTCGCTCTCTCCTCCCCAAAATCATCCACCCTCAGCCCCTCCTGCTTTGCCTCCTACCTGGGACCCTCCATCTCTACCTCCTACTTGGGACCCTCCTTGACTACCTCCTCCCTGATTTTCAAGTACACCCTAGGTGTCCAAGGACAATTTCCAAGAGTGTTGGAGACACGTGAATAATAAATAAGATTACAAGGTAAATGACACCTTAATCCTAATATTCTCCGAATTTACATTATGCATTGTAAATACATCCATAGATAAAATAAATATAATTAATTATAAGTATCAAAGCCTATGGCCCTCCTACACCAAGAGTACTTATCATGGTCATTGGTTTCATAAGAAAATTTATAACATTATCTAGAGTGTCAATCTTATCTAATAAGACTTTACCATTCTCAACCATTTATCACACAAATTAATACTATACATTGACATTCTCAGTATGAGCATGATATATAGAATTTTTGTCTGAACAAATAACACTCTAGCTATCATATCCAATTCTAACAATATTGCAATAAAAAAAAAGCCTATAGACCTCCTTAGAGATGCATGTATCAACCATATACTATGCTTATGTGGTGGAAAAAGTGATTGTGGGATGCCCTTTACTCATCTAAATCACTTCAACTCTAAACAAAGAGTAAACATAGCCACTAGTGGACCTTTGACTATTCAAGTCACCTACCTATTATGCATAAAAAAATCCATGTATGTCCAATAAATTATCCCCATTATCAATACCATGATAACATAAATAATAATAAATTCCACACAAATATCAAAATACCAGTTTAACAAAGTTTTAATGCTCTTTATCAAGGTTAGACATAAACCTGCTCAAAACTCCCATTACTTAGACAATTTTTGGTCTAGTGCAAGCCATTGCATACATCAAACTACAAATATCACTAGCATAAGGCACATTAAATATTCCATCAAAATAATCATCAAATCTATAACACATTTCTAAATTAAGCTTAGTACCAATTGGAAATGGAATACTCATTGGCTTACAATCATGTATATTAAACCATAACAAAATGGTATCCATATACTTACTTTGACTCAATCAAAGATTTATGTGTACCATATTGGTGATCTAAGATGTAGGCCCCAAATCTCTAAGGTCTAATAATCTTCCAGGTGCCAAGGGTGCCAAACCTAGGAAGATCACCACAAACTTGTCATCAGGTAGGACAACTAAGGACCAATTGTTGAGGTGTGTAAGACCTCATTCACTTATGACTCTACAAGACCAAGGGGATTTTACCTAAGGTTTTGAATTGATGACTAATTAACAAAGAAATTAATTTATAGCAAACTGTACCCATCACACAGTGTATCCCAATATTGGAGTCACTATATACCTATGTGCTAGTTGGGGGATGTAAAGGTGAGCACCTACATAAAAAACAATTTGTCACATAATTCTCAATGAATTAGTTTTATAATAACCCCTATTAAATGTTATAAGAATTCATACGTGGTAACAAAACATACACACTAATGAAAATTGAAGATGTTTGAATTGTTTGATTTTGAGTGTATTGAGGATAATAGGGAGAGAAACAAAATAACAGACCAATGCCTTTATCTAATTGGACAATAGAGTCTATGTATTTAAATAGAACTTGAGATAACTGAAATCAATACATCACAAAAGACTAAGTTTTCCAAAATGCATGAGCAAGTTGGGATCTACACATACATTCAAGAAAACCACAAATAGTTGCAGAATATTAAGGGAGTCTACTTCGCAATTCAAAATTATGTAGATATATCCCTTTTATTATACTAAAAGATACCTTACAAAATATTTACAAGGATTTTATAGTCTTTTAGATGACTAATTAAACAAAATACATTCATACATAAATTACATACATGTGGAGACTCTCAAAGAAGGTTGATTCTTTCATAAATTAGTCAATCTACAAAGGCTACAAGTATTGTTTCAAAGTTTGGGACAAACCCAAACCTTTACATTATCAAAATGTCTATACCTAGACTTGGAATTTTAAACATATGGATTTCTATGAATATTTTTCCAACTTTTCAACTACTCTTCTCTGTAAAATGTTATCCTCCAAAATATGGTTGCTAAAGCATATACCCACAACAATTTTTCTAACATAATTTCTTGACTTCATAATTGAGGAGGCAGTCTACAAGTTTAGGGTTTGATTCAACCTTCGATTGATGAGAGTGGGGGAGGCTTGGTCTTCCTCCAGGAGAGGCCCTGTGTGGCGGCGTAAGGTGGTTTACACCAGCTGACTTTCTTGTGTGACATTTCTTATTCTCTTCCCTTACCCATGTGAAGGGAGTGGCCGGTTTGAAAAATAATGAGTGGGGATACAGAGCCCCCCGATGGAAGTGAGAAAAGGATGAACCCTAGAGCGAACAATCATTTGCAACCTAGGTCCTTTTGTGACATCGTGGCTGGTGAAGAAACGACATTTCCAATCGACGTGAGATTTACTGTGCAAGGGGGAAACGAAGAAGATGGGGGATGCAAAAGAGGTAAGTTCCCTTTTGGATCCCCTAAAGTTGACATCATGGTTCCAATGATAAGCTAGTTGATGCTTTTTGTGAGCAAGATTTTAAATTAAAAAATGTTGGAATTTTTTTGGCCACCGTGGACGTTAATAAGGTCCTCATGTGGAAATATATGGATGAATGACTCACAAATATTCGGGGAAAAAAGCTTGGGATTTTTTTTTCATACTGTAGAATGATTCAAAAGGGATTGTATGTGGTTTTTCTAAGAAACCATGAAATGCAATGTAAAACCTTAAAAAAATAGGTTTGGAATATAGGAAATAGCATCTTTCAGGTCGTGGCTTGGTCGCCTGAGGCCCTGAATGAAGAAATACTAGCTCTATCGAGCCCTAGGTGGTTGGTGATAAAGAATGTGCCGCTAAGAATTTGGGCATTTATTCCCCTTATGCTTGAACCGTATGGCAAGGTCTTAAGGGTTGGCAATACTAAATCCACATTACCCCATGCAAACGTGAGGGTTTTGGGTTCTATCTTGCCTGGGGTGGATTTTTTGGATGCCTTGCTGTTGAAACTCGACAATGGGGATGCCATGTGTGCCCTTGATGTGGTGGGTTGCCTAAATGTTTTTTTATCTCTGTAGGAGAGAAGGGAACATAAGAAGGAATTGTCCTCTAATCAACAAGAAAATAAACAATGAAAAAAACACAGTCAAGGGAAAGAAGCAAAACAATGGAAAGCGATGAGGCCCAAAACACTAACAATTCTAACGATGTTGAAAACAACTCAGGAACCAATTAAACCATCGCCAAGAGCAACATACCACATGCTAATAATGAGTGTGGTAAGAGGATCTCTAAAAATATTGAAGATGAAAGAACCATAGGTGGGGAGGTAAACCTAACACATAGAAACTTCAGTAATAATGAGATGGTCAAAATACCAAAAGATATGTCGAAGCATTGGTCCAGTGACATGGATGCATGATCCTTAGAGGATGAGGAATTCTGTGAAGCATCAAGTCAAGTCCTGGAATTTGATCTAGAAAGTAACTATGAAAGTATAGATATGGAAACCTAGGAAATAAAACAAGACTATGAGGTGTTTGAGGAGCCCTTGATGACTAAAATTTTGGAGATGGGATGTAATAAGGTTTGTGATGAGGGTGATCTCTTAACCACTTTGCATGAGGACACAATTGCATCTCCCCAAAATACAGCCTGTGATGGCCCAACCCTAACTATTGAAAGTAGTGCTAAAGGGGAGGTTGAATCCAACTCGAACAAACCAGAGAATAAAGGCTGGAAAAAGAATGCCCAACAGTTGGTGATGGATAAATTAAGAAATAACACCAAGGTTGTGGAAGGAGGAGATTCTACCCCCAACAATCAGACATATTTCCTAAAATATTTTAGAATCTTTAGAGAAGATCCCAACAAAATGGGTGTAACAAAATAGTTGGAGGGTAGGCCCTGCAAAGTCAGAGATATTGTGAGTTCCCTGGAAACCAACCTTATGCGCACTGGAAACCAAATTGGTATCATTGATGGACTAGTTGCAAACTAGTTTGTGGTGGGGAAAGGCTCTCAAAGTAACAATAGAGGGGACTTTAATCAGTGCATCAATGGTATGGTGATGGTTGTAGGTGGGGGTGAGGATGGCTCTCTAGGAAATGAAATGGCTCAAGCATCTAAAAATGCTCCCTCCTCTCTGGGAGAGGCTAAGAATAATTGTCTCATAAACAGTGCTAAACCAAATAGGTCATTTGAGATCACTTAGCGTTCAAGGGATATAAGGGAACATACTTGCAAGGGAGTCTCTGAGGAAAAGGCCAAAGAAAAAGTATCGTAGACCAAGGGGAAGACCAAGGAAATGGATAGAAACACTAATTCTAGAAGAGAAAGGTAACCTTAAGCTTCTTGCCAAACAAAAGAGAAAAAAGCTCAGTGCAGTCATTGCAAGCCCAATACCGAAAAGGATGGAAGTTGATCAGAAGGTGCCTAAATGCTTTGAAAAATTTAGGCCTGAAAAGGAGCATGCTCTAAACCCTAGGCCCAATGACCCTTAATTGTATATCATGGAACGTAAGGGGATTGGAATCCCTGGATAGAAAGCAAATTGTTAGGAGGTTCCTCAGTTGATGCAAGGAAAAATATATAGTTTTTCTTCAAGAACTTAAAGCAATTGGATTCATGCTGAAAACCAATCTTAAGTTTATCTGGAGGGATTCAATCCATTTTTTCACCAAACATGAGAAAGGTAGGGGGGCTGATATCATTCTCTCAAAGGAGTGGGGGTAATATGTCTCTAAGCTAGGGTCTCCCCATGCAACATAGTTTTTTGGGTAATATTGAAAAAGGGAGACCTCTACTTTGGCATTTGCTCAGTTTATGCTCCAAATGAGTATGGAGAAAGAATAAATGTGTGGAAGTGGGTGTGTGAATTGGATAACCTCCCTTGGATCCTCGAAGGGGACTTCAATATGATTGAGAATCAAGAGGACAAGCTTGGTGGAATAGATATGGAATGGAAAGGCAATGAAAAATACTACTGGTAAAAAATGAAGAGAAAACTCAAACTGATAGATCTAGTGGAGGGGCAGAAAAAGGAATTCCCTAGCATATGGTACACTTGGTGCAATTCAAAAAAAGGTAACCAAAGGATCTATTGCAGGCTGGACATGTTTTACATAAATGGGGACTACTTTCTTCCTAACTCTCTTAGAGCTAGATGCAAAATTGAAGTTCACCCCTACACTCTCTCTGCTCACTACCCCATAAAAATTAGGATCCTTCTTAGGAAGGGACCAAGGGGGGGGAGAGAAAGGGTGGGGCTTCCTCCTTAACACCAAGTTTCTTTATGATAAGGACTATTCATATGCCATTAAAACTCTTAGAATGATAAATAACTACATGTATAAGAACTTACGTGACATAGAAAGGTGGAACTTGAATGTCAAGGGATGGAAAGACTTATTTTAGACTATAGGAAAAAAGAAAGCCATGGACAGTAGGAGAGATGAAGGTCTTCTTCAAGAGGAATTGCTGCAAGCTGAAGCTAGGCTTCAGAAAGACCCTGAAAATGATGGGTTAGGTAACAAGTTGGTTCTAGCCAAATACTCCTTGAGAAGACTCCAAAATAAAAGAATTTAGTGTCTCAAAGTCAGATCTAGGATCAATTGGCTTGAAAATGGTGACAAAAGGTCTAAGTATTTCTTCAAACTCCTTAGAGAGAAAAACTTCAAGGAGCATATAGAGTAGGTTTAGGTGGAGGAAGGGGTAGTTAGTGACCAAGAGGTAATCAAGGGCCACTTCTATATGTTCTACAAGAACCTATTCTCATCTGAAAAATGGTGGGAGTGGCTATGCCAATGCAAGAAACTTAATTAGAAAGGTCATTCCTAAGAAACTAGAGGGGAAAGAGGTGGAGAATCTGGGCTGTGAGGTGTCCAAAGAAGAAATAAAAAAGGAAATTGAAGCCCTGTAGAATGACAAATCCCTAGGAGCTGATGGTCACCCAACAAAATTTTACACGACCTTAAAGGAGTGGATTTTTGATGAACTCTTCCTAGTTTACAAGAAGACCTTGGAGATTAGCTCCTTGGGGAGTGACATTAAAAAGGCATCATTAAAATTCTCCCAAAAGAAGGTGACAAGACTCAGTTAAAAAACTAGAGACCCATAACCCTGTTGAATGTCCCATATAAAATTCTTGCCAAAGTATTGGCAAGAAGATTGACAAATGTTCTACCCAAACTCATCAGTACAACCCAAATATGTTTCATTAAGGGTAGGTACATTCTGGAGAATCTCATCACCAGTTGGGAAGTGCTAGAGTGGGAAAAAAGGTCTAAACAAGAGGTTGCTATCCTACTACTGGACTTCAAAAAGGCATATGATAGGGTTGAATGGTCCTTCATTAGACTCACTCTTGAGGCATTCAGATTCCCATAGGCCTTTTGCAACATGGTAGTCACCCTTTTCAAGGATGCAATGGTTGAAGTTGATGTGAATGGGTCACTTACAAAAGAATTTGCACTAGAAAAGTCAATTAGACAAGGCTGTCCATTGGCCCCTACACTATTTGTGATAGCTTCAGATGCTCTATATTATGTTCTCAGGACCAATATTATGATCCCAAACAATGAAGAGCTAGTGAATGTCCAATTTGCAGATGATACAACCCTATTCCCCCTATTGGAGGAAGATAATGTCTCCAATATAATGAGGAAACTTGATATCTTCTGTGAAGCTTCTAGCAGAAAATATCCCTCTCCAAATCAATTCTATTGGGATGGCAGGATAGGCCCCAAGAGTGGGAAAATAAATTTGGAATCCAATGGGGAGGACTACACAAGCAGGTAAGATACTTGGGCATACCATTTGTGGTATGCCCAAACCTAAAAGAAATGTGGAACTGAATTAAAAACAAGATTGAGAAAACAACTGAAAAATGGAATAGGCACTACCTCTCACTAGTTGGAAGAGTTCAAATTTTCCAAAAGATTCTCTCCTCCTACAACCTTTTCACCCTGGTGTGGTTATTTAGTAGCTATCAAGTGAAGTAAATCTAAAAAAGGATTCAGAGTATTCTTTGGTCAAATGGAAAGGGCAATAAAAAGAGGCATGCAGTTAAGTGGAGTTGGTGCTGTGTAAACAAATCTGAGAGGGGGCTTAGACTAAAGGACCTAAAAATACAAGGCATAGCTCTAGCTTCCAAGTGGATTCTCAAGGCCCTTGATGAAAATGAACCTTGGAAAGTATTAATCAGAAGCAACATATAAAGGGAAACTCCCAAGCATAGAAAAACCTGGAAAGACCTTCCCCTTAGTGACCTCCTTAGTTGTCATCACCCTATAACCCCTGAAGGCTCAATGGTGTTCAAAAGTATTTGGAAAGCTTGGGAATATGTTAAAGGGTTCATAAGTAATTCTTAGTTCTCTTAGGGCAATACTTTGTACACACAAAGATCTATTTGGTGGAATCTCAAACATAAGGATAAGCCTTTGGCTCTCCTACAGGGTTGCTTAGCCAAGAATTGGAACAACAAAGGAATAAAAATCTTTGCAGACATTCTAAAAGATGGTCTCTTAAAATATTGGGGCCAATTGAAGACTGAATTTCACATACCTGATACTCAATCGAGAACTTACTCTATTGTAAGAGAGGCTTGTAGAGGAATGGAATGGCTAGTTAATAACATATTTAATCCAGAGTAATTGAAAGAATCTCAATGGAACAATGGGTCCAATATTAATAAGATTAATGCAAAAACTATTTACAACACTCTCACTAAGCAACAAGAAACATATGATTATTTGAATAATAAGTGGAATTTTAACCTAAGCAGCAATGAGTGGTCTAAAATTCTTTCAAATAATTGGTCCAAAATAATAGAGCCAAAGAAGGCTTGCTTCAGATGGCTGTTGATCTTCCATAGATTTCCTTATAAAATAAAATCTACTGATATTGAAATCTGCAGATTGTGCAAGGTACCAGAGATAATAAATCATATTTTCTTTGAATGCATATTTGTAAAAGAAATTTGGAATTTGTTTTGTAATAAATTAGATGTTTGGAACACAAATGGTACTCTCAAATTGGATAGAATTCTTTTGTTAAGAAGTAATAAATTTGGCAACGAGCAAACATTGTTTTGGTCTTGTGTGTCTACTGAAATGTTATGGCACATTTGGAAAGCATAGAATGATGAAAGATTTAATGGGAATCTGAGGGCACTTACTGAGTCTACAAGAAGACTCACCTTGCTCAAACTTGCTTTGTAGGTTGCCATGACAGTGAAAGTTTCAAAGCTCAAGTTCCTCAAGCTGTTGGAGGATGGTATCTTGCAAATAAACCTACAAGAGGTTAGGTTTGGACACACTTGGTAGGCTAAGTAACCAAGCACAAAGATCTTTCTCCAAGCTTTGGAAAATTTTCAAAAAGAATTCAATGAAAAAGTGGCCAAGGAGGCTCAGATGGAGGACCCCCCACCCCTGCTCAGACTTGAAGAATTCACAAGGGAGGAGATAGAGGTAGCAGAAGTGTTGCTAGGTATGAAACATCCAGCTGGTAGTGAGGAGTTAGCCACTTGATTTGAAATAGTTGATGGTCTTTTTTGGACTTGGAATACCATTTTTCCATGATGGTTGGGATAATCTATGGTCGGATATCAATACGAGCAGGTAGTAGCATGACGTTTTTGATAGGGATAATGGTGACTAGTGGATTTGCAACTTTTTGGGGCAGTAAATGGATGATAACAGGACAAACTTGCAGTAGCAAACAAGATGAAAATATTTTGATGGTTATATATACTATGACGGTGTAATAGCTTCTCAAATATGATATAATATATGTAAAAAGAACCATGTTCTAGTTGATGTAATGTTTTGATAAGCAATAGTAATGCTCCTCAACTCTATGTATTTGTTGTTCATACTATATTCAATACAAAAAAAACACAATTTCTTGAGAATTTTTCTTGTGAGGAACATGATTAGCTCTTTTAGGAGCCTTAGGAGATCTGTTTGTAGACACTAAAAAATGTCCTAAGCCTGCGAACGCCATTTTTAAGATTAATTCCCCTTCTTCCTTGAATAATTGAATAATTTTAATTATTTAATTATTCTCTAAAGTCATATTCTTCTATTAATTAAATAACTTTAATTATTTAATTAATTCATTCCCCCTTTTCTATTCTTCCTTTGATTAATTAAATAAATTGTATTTATTTAATTACGTCACTAGTTAATCTTTTTCCTCTACAATTAAATAAATTCCTATTTATTTAATTATTCATTTCACATTTTCTTTCTATAGTTAAATAATTATTTTATTTATTTAATTATTCATTAGTTTTTTCTTTTATAATTAAATAAATCCTATTTATTTAATTATTTCACTTTTCCCTCCACTATTAAATATAATTATTTTAATTATTTAGTAATTTGTCCTTTTCCTCCACTTTTAATTAAATAGTTGTTTTTCAATTATTTTAATTAAAAGTCAGCTTTTCCCTCTTCTTTTATGATTAAACAATTACTTTAATTATTCATTTTCCCTCCTAAATTAAATAATTTTATAATTATTTAATTTACTTTAGTAGCCTGTCTTTATGTGCCATCCTCCTCTTTTATTTCAATTAACCTTCACCCTTGATAAGGTTTTATTACCTTTTAATCTCCACCATCCATCCTTAACTAAACCCTATTTTCCCCTAACCCTATTTCCTTGCTTCTCAAAGCAATCTCATCCATTGATCATCATCATTATTCATCATTTAATCCTAGCCCTTCATTTTGAATTGGTTTTCTATAAAAGAAACCTATGCTTTTTATTTCAACCTAACAACAAATATCTTTGATATTTTGTTGTCACTATCATTAGGCTTATTCTTACATACCACAAATATGAGGGCAAGCAAGCATATAAAGCAAAATAGAGAAGAGCAATGAAGGTGATTCAAACATATTAGAAGAATTACAATATTATTGTGTTATTATTTATGTTTCTATTGTTATTTGTACTTCATTGTTAGATTAGTGTCTTTAACGCTTGAGTTTTCGATAGTAGGTGGTTCCTACTATTGACTCATGCTTTGTACCAAGATATTTTACCCTATCCTACACTATTAATATCATTTCTAGCCAGATTATCCTCAGTGTGCAAATTTTTTCTACACTAGAGGTTCAATTTGATTTCATCATTTTTGTTAACTTCTAGATGCACTTCATGTTAAACAGGCACATGACAACTGAGAGGGGGGGTGAATCAGTTGTCACACAAATTCAAACTTAAAAATTTATCACTTATCAAATCTTCAACCACACTATTCTGTTATTAAATATGAGCAAGAAACACAGATAACAGAAAGTAAATCAACACAATGAACACCATATTTTTACATGGAAAACCCAATAAGGGAAAAACCACAGTGAGGGTTAACTCACAATATAAATATTATAAAACAAAGGCTCACTACCAAGGGCTCACTGCCCAAAAGAGGACTCACTCTCCAAATACAAAGGCTCATTGCCTACAAAAAGGACTCACTGTCCAAATACAAAGGCTCACTACCTACAAAAAGGACTCATTGTCCAAATACAAAGGATCACTGCCTACAGAAAGGACTCACTGCCCAAATACAAAGGCTCATTTCCTACAAAAAGGACTCACTGTCAAAATACAAAAGAGAACAAAAGATCCGCCACTACAATTAAAGCACATTCATAGGATTATAGAAACCCTTGTCTCACTGTCTTCAACACAAATCGCACACACATTTCTACTCTTATTATTTGTGGCACACTTTCGTCACTTTGCATCACACTGTCATACAATTCTTCACAACTCACCTTGCTTTTATACCATTCTCAACCTTAGAAACATTTACCAAGGTCGGCCACAATACACCATTTCATAAATTCAAATTAGGTTGGCAACTCTAAATTCCCATGGTGGAAAGGAATAAGAGTGGACCAATAAAGATATAAAAATAATATTCTTGAATCTTCTACACACTACCTCAATTAAATTTTATTCTTCGAATGAAGTGTAAACACTAGGTCGGCCAAACCTAATGAAAACACAAATTATCAATGATGCACACGCTTCCCAACAAGAAGATGACATGCAGATGGTGCAACATGCTTCATTATGCATGAGAATACATCTCAAAATCTTCCATATACATCCATAGCAAAAAAATAGTCTTCAAACATTGAACTCCTTTCACTAGTCAATTCGGGCTGTGCAGACACACAAAAATACTGAAACATGATTTCCGGATTACAAAACTCCAAACCTCTTTGCCAGAGCATAGGAAAGACCTTCACAAGATATCTACCGAATCCGCACGATCTAAAACAAAACATAGGAGAAATGCAGAGCAAACATATTTCTCCCAATTCACAGAACACTTACACTGCCAGTGGAACACACAAACCGAAGGACACAAATTTCACGTACCATCTCACCAGAGACTAAAACTTAGACTATATCATCATCAGATCACCATCAACATGCCTTTAGAGTCACACATGCATAGTATCAACATAGGAGAAATGCGGAGCACATACCAAAGCACGTTCTGAACACACTCGACACTCTGACTTCTCTTCTTTATTTAATTTTCTCAAAAGCACTTGGAACCTCACCAAAAATAAACAATTACAACACCATAAAGATAGCTCCATGTACTCACTACATCTCAGAAGTATCTCAGCTATACATGTACAAACATCAACATACTGAACTATGTTGACATCAATGACAACACCACCAAACTAGCTCATATTTGTAACAATCTCCCCCTTTATCATTGATGGCAACACATAACCTTTTCTCCCCCTTTGAAATAAATGGAAAAGAAAAACTAATCTAATTAATCCCCCTTAGGAGTACACTCATACTGCAACAATGAAAATCTTTTCTACTCCCCCTACGGAGTAGACCCATCAATCAGTCTAGGTAAATGAAGAATCTATGAATTCACTGGACTGATGCACCTTCATGTGCACCTAGTTAGGAGCGCCAACTACCCCCAACCTCTCCCTAAGATTCTCAAAAGTATCCTTTGGAAGAGCCTTGGTAAATATGTCTGCAATTTGTTCCTTTGTTGTTACATACTCCAATCTGACCTCATTCTCCAACACTTTCTCTCTCAGAAAATGATACTTGATAGATATGTGCTTCGTTCTTGAATGCATAACCAGATTCTTCAAAATTTTTATTGCACTTGTATTGTCACAGAATATAGAGATAGGCTCATCACATACTACACCAATATCTTTCAGAGTTTGCTTCATCCACAAAACTTGTGTGCAGCAGGATGTTGCAACAATATACTCTGCCTCTGCAGTAGATAAAGAAACCGAGTCTTGCTTCTTACTCAACCATGAAACCAATCTTCCACCAAGAAAGAAAGAACCACCATTGGTACTCTTCCGATCATCTACACATCCAGCCCAATCAATATCTGTATAAGCACTCAGGGTAAAGTCATTAATCTTAGGATACCATAGTCCATAATCCGGTGTACCTTTCAGGTATCTAAATATCCTTTTTACAGCCATAAGATGTAATTCTCTAGGATGTACTTGAAATCTAGCAACTAAACACACTTAATGCATAATATTTGGTCTGGTATCAGTGAGATACAACAATCCACCAATCATGGATCTATATTTTCTTTGATCAGTCTTAGCAGATTCATCATCCTTGCTTAACTTACATCCGGTTACCATAGGAGTACAAACCGGTTTAGAATCTTCCATCCCAAACTTTTTGAATAAGTATTTTACATACATAGACTATGAAATGAATATCCCTTTATTGATTTGATTCACTTGTAGACCAAGGAAGAAATTCAATTCACCAATCATAGACATCTCAAATTCTTTCTACATTTCTTCAACAAACTTTTTACACATGCCTTCATTTCCTCCAAAAATGACATCATGAACATAAACAACTACAATCAACATCTTATTACCTTTCACTTTGAAGTACAGATTACTGTGAGTAGAACCTTTGTTGAATCCTTATTTTGTTAGATATCTGTCTAGTCTTGCATACCAAGCTCTGGGAGCTTGCTTCAATCCATTCAATGCTTTCTTAAATTTACAAACAATGTCCAGTTTCTCAGACAACGGAAACCCTTTAGGTTGCTCCATGTACACTTCTTCCTCCAACTCACCATTCAGAAAATCTGACTTAACATCCATCTAATATACGTTAAAGTCCTTGTGGGAAAAGAATGCCAAAAACATTATGATAGCTTCCATTCTGGACATAGGGGAAAATGTCTCCTCAAAATCTATGCCTTCAACTTGTGAATATCCTTTGCATACCAATCTTGCTTTATTCCTCACTACTCCATTTTCATTCAGTTTGTTTCAAAACACCCATTTTGAGCCAATCACATTCTTGTTCATAGGCCTAGGGACTAGTTCCCATGTCTGATTCTTCTCTATCTACTGCAATTCCTATTTCATATCTCTCATCTAACTTTCATCTTTACATGCTTCTTTTACAGATTTAAGTTCTATTTTAGAGAGTACACAAAAATTTACCTCAACTGCAACTCTGCTTCTTGTCTTTACTCCTTCACTCTTGTCTCCAATTATTTGATCTTCCAGATGATTCTTCTGTACATATTTAGGAGTCCTAACAACATGTTTTGGTTCACTCTCTTCTTCCTCTTCTTCCACTTGTTCCTCTTCTTCTTCTTCTTCTTCTTCTTCCTTCTCCTTATTTTCTTCAGGTATATCTCCGCATATAGGATCATCAAGTTCAACTTCACTTATCTCAATAGGTCTTCTTATGTCTTCATCAACTTTCACATTAGCACTTTCAATAATCTTCCTCAACCTTTTGTTAAAGCATCTATATGCCTTGCTAGTGGTAGAGTATCTAAGAAATATTCCTTCATCACATCTAGCATCAAACTTTCCAAGGATTTCATCATCTCTTTTAATATAGCATCTACTTCCAAATACCTTAAAATATTTCACAGTAGGAGTCTTACCAGTCCATAGCTCAAAAGGTGTCTTTGTGCTGTTGTGTCTGATCTGAACTCTATTAAGAACATAAACAACAATATGTATCACTTCTCTCCAATATACATTCAGTACATTATATTTTTTCATCATAGTTCTAGCAACTTCCTGTACTGTTATGTTTTTCCTTTCAACTACTCCATTCTACTGTGGGGTTCTCAGAGCAGAATACTATCTTTTTATGCCATGCTTGTCACATAATATATTAAATTCACCATAAGTGAATTCACCACCTCTATCCGATCTTAAACATTTGATTTTCAAATTTACTTCATTTTCCACTCTTGCTTTGAATACCTTAAACCTATCCAGGGCCTGATTCTTTTCTTTGAGAAATGAAACCCATGTCATCCGAGTGTAATCATCAATAAGCAACATGAAATATCTATCACCATTCAAGATTCTAGTCTTAGTCAGACCACAGAGATCAGTATGTACCAACTCCAACATACCGGTAGTAGAATATTATTTTCCTTTAAAGCTACATCTTGTCTGCTTCCCCAATTGACAACTTCTACACATAGCATTAGCAGGTCTTGTGATTCTAGGTAGTCCTCAAACAATCTCCTTAACATTGATCTTGACTAGGTTATCAAAGTTCACATGTCCCATTCTCCGGTGCCATAACCAACTTTCACTGATTTGAGATACAAGGCAATGACCATCAACTCCCTTCAGCTGATAGATGTTCCCATGAGTTCTTCTTCCAGCTGCAATCATATCCCCCTTTTCGGATCCTTTTTTGATTTCACAGGTATTATTTTGAAACACAAGTTTAAAGCCATTGCTACACATCTGACCAACACTCAAAAGATTATGCCTCAAACCCTTCACATAATATACATCATTAGTGCTATGCACTCCATCAAAACTAATTGAACCTTTACCATAGATCTTAGCTCCTGAATCATCACCGAACATGACTAAACCGCCATCATATTTTTCAAGTTTAGTGAACTTACTCTTGTCTCCGGTCATGTGATTTGAACATCCACTGTTAATTACCTAGTAGTCTTCATCCTGTCTTACATGAAATGCGGTAACCAGAGTACCTTCCATCCTATTCTTCTTAACTTCTAGAGCCCTTTTGCTTACACACTTTCCAGGGTTACTGGATGCAGATTTATTTTCCAAAGCTAAGAATAAGCATTCACTATCATCAACCTCATTATCGGATTCGTCATCAAAAATACCTTCCTCTTCATTAACATAGTACAACTTCTTATACTTCTTATCCTTCCTATCCTTATCCTTATAATCCTTGCTTGTCTTATGTGCAAACCTATTTAGACATGTTGAAGCATAATGACTAATATTACCACAACTAAAGCATTTAAAGGGAAACATACCTTTATACTTTCTGGTACCTTTCTTCAACTTCCTAGTGAAGTGACGGAACTTCAAATTTTTGCCCCTTGTGTTCCATTCCTACCCTGCCTTATGTTACTGGTCTTTCATGGTGTCGGAATTTTCCTAGGGTTGGGGGTTTTAGCTTTATTTTCATGTAAAACCCTTGTGTTTATTTTATGCCTTGGTTGGGATCATTTTCACTATTACCTTTTTGAAGGGTTTTAAAACAACTTATGTCCTATCGTTTCATCTAGGCTTGGTCCCTTTGGTCTTAATATTTTCTTTCTTCCGCGAGATTTCATTTTTCCTAAGTCTTGGTTAGCCCTGTGTTTCATCGTTTAAAAACAACTTATGTTGTTGTTTACTATCTTCCTAGTGATGTCCCCTTATCCTTTTAATAAATGTTTTATTTTGCAGAGGAATAAAATTCATGCTACTGTTGATCAACTGTCGTTTGATCTTAGTCATTCCCCACCATCCCGCGATGACCCCACCACACTGCTTTGGTTATTGCAATATCACGGGTGGGCGCCACGTGTCTTATCTGGTGAGGCCAAAGGGGATAATGTTTGAGTGATCATCGATCAAATATTTGCAGATCTCAACGGTTGCCCGCCATCATGTGATCGTAAGTTGCAGGGTCTTTACTGATCACGATATCACGGGCAGGTGCCACGTGTCTCATCTGCTGAGGGAATAAGGAAGGTGCCTTGGTGAATTAATCCGGTCTTAATACATTAGATGATGGATTACTAAAGCATTCTTAAGATGCACATGTTTTAAATCAACGGTTATGTTATAATCTTGACGGGAAAGCTGCTCAACAGTTAATGATAAGGCTGGTGACTATGTTAAAGGAATAAGATCACCGATGCTTAAGATCTACGGTTGCCCGCCATCGCGTGATCATAAGTTGCAGGGTCTTTACTAATTGTGATATCGTAGGTGACCGCCACGTGGATTTCCTTGGTAGTGTATGGTATGGTGGGCCGTTTATTGCCATGTGGCAATTGTGTCAGCTTGTTTTGAAGGTGGTTGTTCGATGATTTGATCTAACTGAAAGATCAATGACTCGAATTTAAATTTGCATCAAATATGGTTGGATCCATTCATGCAGTGCACTAGTGAGCTTTAATGGCAGATGAGACACTTGCTGGCATGATTTGATCGAAATAAAATCAATTCTCCTACTTTATTTGTATCACAAGGCATTCAAGTATTTTGTGAAGCAGTCTTAGAGCCGAAAGTGAAGTTGCGAGTCTTTGCAGCTAGAATTTGGGATTTCTGCAAGCACAAAGCCGTGAGTCAATTTCTATGTTTCTTGGTTATTCTGCACTTGAATTTGGGAAAAGATTTGCTGTATTTATCATAGGGATTGTTGATAAATGTTAGGGCTATAGTTTATTTTAAATTGTGAGAAATTGCAGCGTGTTGTTCTGTAATTTCATATCTCTAGTTAGTCCTAGCTGTTTGAAGTGTGAAATTGTAAGAAGGCCCTAGTTTGTCCAAGATGGCACTGCCAAAGCAACATTCTGGCCAAATTGACTATTTAAGAAGAAACCTCTACGGTGATTTCCTAGATCAATTTCCCTTGTCAACGAATGATAGAAAGAAGGGATTGGTTCTGATGCGAGGGAAAATCCTGGGGGAAGGGTTAGTATATAATTGCTCCAACATAGTTGATGCTAGGGTTCCTCTCATAGGATTGGAAATGTTCAGATTGTGGTATGGATAGAGGAATTTGCCTCACCCCTTTTCAAACGGTTGGATGTATGATTTGGGGAAGCTAGTGGTGCCAAACGTGTTACCTGATATAGACTTGCTTAGAGCAGTGGCCGCAAGGTATGACCCTGTCACACGAGTAATCAGGGATAATGATGGAAGGGTGTTGTTAAGCATTAATAGGGATGAAGTTCAACAGGTTTTTGACTTGACTGAACCGAATGAATATTTGGTTCCTATTAATCTTGAGGAAATGAAGCAGGAATATGCAAAGTTGAAGTCTCTTTTAAGAGCTAAGTTGCTTCCACCTCATTTGGCTAGGGCAGGAGGTTCGAGATTTCACATTAGCCCCAGTGACCAAGAACCTTTTAGATTAAACTATTTTGCAAATCATTTCTTGGCCATTTTTTATTCATTATGCCAGATCTTGGGTTTCAGTCCTGGTACAGTGATGCCCATTGCATACATGTTCATGGGGGTGCAAATACAACACCCTAACTTCTTTGTGACTTATGAATTTGCTCCTTTCTTGGCTGAGAAGATACATGAAGGGCTGTCAAAGTTGCAGAAAAGTGATACAGGCACACAATTCTTTTGGTATTCTATGTTGATGTATATGTTCTTGTGCAAGAATGCTGATTTTTTCTCTGAGAAGATGGAATTGAGGAAATCGGTTGGAGAAAGATTTCCAGTACGGTTATGGACTACAGATTTATCTTGCAATAAGGAAAGCATCAGTTATGTGCAATTTGATAATTTCTTTGCTTCCAAATTGAGGGCTAGATTGATGGTAAATGTACCCAGGATCCCTAAGGAATTGCATGATTTCCTCAGACCAAAGGGGAGGAAGCCAGAACTGAAAATATGCCATAACTGGGGTGACATTATCCCATACCCAGTCAGCACTGTTTTAAGGGTATATGGTTTTCAAGGAACCCCCCATATACTGCCATATAATGTGCCACCAAGAGTGGGGTTTGCAGAAGTTATGTGGCAAATAGGTTGCATCCATAAGGACAACCTCACTGGGAGGGGTAAGGGAACATTTTTCCCAGATTATACAGTGGTGTCTGATTTTTCCTTTTCAAAAGGAGGTTGGGTACATTTTGGGAAATTATTTGATGATTACCATTTAAGGTGTGGCCCAAAGTGGCAACATGATCTTGGGGGTTTCTTTTCCCTTTTCAGACAAAGAATAAAGGCTGACAAGTTTGTGCATGAGTTCAACTTTCCTGAGGACCTGATTAGAAACGAGTTCGACCTAAATAAGTAGGAGTTGAACAAGGAGAAATGGATAGCTTATGATAAGCTATTAGATATTGTGCACAAAATGGATCTAAAGTATGATCCATTATTGGAGTTCAGTCCATACCATAAGAAAATTGATTTTCTAATGGAGAACTTCAAAGAGATTATGGGAACCTTGAGGACCAAAAAGATAAATTTTGAATTGAGTCTGGGTGTACAAGAACAAGGTGCCAGACCAATTGAAACAAGGCCAACATATCATCCTACAGGAAAATGACCCATTTATAGGAGGAAAAAGGATGACAACAGTGATGAGGAAGAAGTGGACAGAAAGGGGAAGCAAATAATGAAATTGCCTTCACAACCAGGTCCAAAATTCAAAGTGCCTAGGGCAATTAAAATCATTGATTTAGAATCATCACCAGAAGATAGTCCCTCATCACCACCATTTGAGCCAAGCCCTAAGAGGCAAAGAATTGATCAACCACAGGAGGATCTGATGGATGAAATTGTTGTTATTGATCATGACATGCAGGTTGGTATGCCTTCCCCTCCTAGGCCAATTGAATTGGTTTTGTCCAATTTGGATATGAAAGGAAAATGTGTACAAGATACAAGAATGGAGGCATGCAAGGAATTTCTAGATGACAATGCATTTGTAAAGACTCGTGTATTCTTGCAATTGGTATGGAGGATGAAATTTGAAGAATATCAAGATAAATGTAAGAAAAGAAGAGAACTAAGACCTGACAAGTCAGACCAGGAGAATGATGAGGAAGTGAAAGTTGAATTAATGGAAGAATTCAAGAACATCACTCTTGAGGAAGGTAGAAAACTGGTGAGTCAGGCTGGTGTAATGATTTTTCCTGAATGGGACATTGCAGATGCGGTGGCATTTAATGCTATTTTGAAGTCCAAGCATTCGTTACAAGACTCTGAAGAAGAAGTCAAGGCAGCATTGCAAGACTCTGCTTTCGGTGAAGAGTATGAAACCTTGGCAATTTGGGCATTGGCCCCTCAAGGGAGAAAGCCAGATGTTACTGATATCAACCCAAATTTAAGAGGAGGGATAATAATAAAGAGAGCTTCAAAGACCTCAACCATTGAGGCCACTAATTTGATTGTGAATGTGGCTAAATTGGCCCAAAAGACTGCTGAAAGGGAGGAGGCCGAAAAGAGGAGCCTAATGGAGAAGTATAACCTTTTGATTGAGGAATACAACAAGATGCAGTAGAAGAATTTTGAGCTGCAGACTGAGGTGGAAAGGTTGAGGTATAAACAGATTGGGGAGACATCAAGTGCTCCAGGGACCAGTATGTTACCTTCCACATCAGGGCCAATGCCTCTTGCTTCTCCAATTGTTTCCACACCAGGGTCTCCCAGTCAGAATCCTTCCTTCACCCCTTCTTTAGAGGAAATTGATGAAGAAATAAAATGCTCTGTGGATCCTACAAAGAAGCAGCTTATGCACAAAATTGATGAATTATAGGCATCTTTGAAGATAAGTGAGGAAGGATCTCTTTCAAGGAAAAGGGAGATTGTTACTACTATCTTGAGAAATTTAAATGAGAGGGTTGATAATAAATTGCCATCTGTACATTCTTTATATTCTTTATTATTAGATGCCATAAAGAATATTGATAGGGATCAGGAGGTAGTGATACCATTGATTGAAAATTGGATCCCTAGGGCCAGTGATTTAGATGTAATGTATAAGGCCTCAAGGTTTGATACATGTAATAGGCCCCAATCATTAAAGCCTACTCAGGTATTAGTTAAATCATTGCAAGGTTTCCAGACCCTACCAGATGATTTGAGTAGGAAGATCAAGGAATTGGTGAAGAATTTTAATGATTGGGGTAACACATTGTTACCTGATATAACTGATGAGTAGGGGAAAGTTAGGTCACTCCAACAATGGCAGGATCAAGCAAGTGAGGTCATCAATGATCAAATTAAATTAATTTGTGATGAATCAGATTATGATTTGTTGGTGAGCTGTATGGATAGAATCATTAGTACCAACTCATTTTTGGAATATTTTGAAAGAGATGCAAATCAGGTAGCGGTAAAATACACACCTTATAGTACCAAGGTGAATGAGGTGATTAATTTTGACTGGCCGATTGATGAAGAATACCAGAAATGGGTAACTAAATATTTAACTAAGGAAGAGTAAAAAGAATGAGCTGCTAATGGGTGGTAGATCAGATGTTGCAGTTACAACGGTTTCCAGTCTTGCTTCGCTGGAAGTCATTATACAGGATTCTTATGGTTTTTTTTTTGCTGCATCAACTTTTCTCGGCGAGCACGATGAGCAAGAATATTCTCCAGGGTGATTGTTGTTGTAACAATTTTTGGAATATCACCAGGTGCTCCAATTGTCTGGTGACATGTGTACTTTCTGGCCCGATGCTTGTTTTCTCCTTCATTTTTTATAAGAAGGATTTCAAGGCCAGAAGTATGGGTTAGCAAGTTAGATAATTTTTGGGTCGAGTCTAGGTGAAGTTGCAGAGCAAATTGTAAAGTTCGATGGTTTTAGAGAAATGAAATTTAGGTTTTGAGTCATTTTGTAACAGGTTTTGATTTCATGGGGATTTAATGTTGTATAAAAGTACTAACATTTGAGTTGAAATGATAAATTCAAGCTCATGTCTCTCCATTGTACATGCATATCTGAACTTTGAATAAGACAACTAAGGGTTGTTTCATTCATCTCACTGTTGTGGTGTGTATGATTCTATTTTGGCTTTAATTCAAGGAATTAATTAAAATGCTTGAATGGGATTATAGGTGGATATGTTCTGTATAAGGATTTGATAATTAGTATTGAGTTAGAATACATATTGATGAGATTACAATGCAATGTCATCAAGGATTTCATATGTTATGTGTTAAATCTTTCATATACCCTTAGATGCTTATGAATTTGACTTCTACAATGGATATATGGCACTGATCTAAGTTGTAATTATCCATATAATTCAGTATTTGTTTGTCTTTTCCTAGAGCTTGCTTCAAATTGCAAATCAATGACTATCTTATAATGTGGATTGTGTTGTATTAATCTCATGCTCCAGATAGTTGATGTTATCGATGAACAACCAATTCTATTCAATATTATCCTATCGTGTTGAGCTATTAAGTGAGATTATCTGTTATTGTTAATATTGTTTATAATAATGGTGTAGAGGTTGTAAACACATTAAGGGATCACCCTCCCGGGTATTGTAGAGCCTGAAGTGTAGGAGGCTTTTAAAGCCCTCGTCAGTTGGTCTAGGTCCTTCGAGCTGCCCTTGATTGGAATTGCCAATTCCATAGGTAGATTAGAAGACCAACCTGGTTACATTGTAAAAGGAAACCAACATGAAGTTGGCTTCCAACTCATCAACATCATCGCTATCCAGTTCCTCCTCAATCTTCATTGCCTTAAATGCGGTTTCTGTCTTTTCTTCTATCTTGTCATCTTTTCAGAACTTTCTTAATTCAAATGCTTGCAGGGTTCCAAACAAGTGTTCCAAGGTGTACTTCTTAGGGTCATACATTTCTTCAATCATCGAGATCTTATCGCTATAGTAGTTTGGTAGGGTGATCAGGATCTTCTCTATTATGTCTTCATCTGCTAGCTTTCCTCCTTGATTTCTAACCTCATTTGCAGTTTGTTCAACCCTGTGAAAGAAACTTGTAAATTCTTCACCATCTTCCATTTTCAAGTTCACAAATTTACACTTTTTCGCCAGTCTCTTTGTCAATTTCACTTTTTCATTCCCTTCATACATGTCTTCTAGCTTCTTCTAGACATCATATACAGTGTCCAATGAATTAACCTTGACTCGTTCATTTTTAGATAAACCACTACAAATCACATACTTCACCCTCTCATTTTCTTCATAAGTAGAGATCTCATTTGTAGTAGTAACACCACCAAACGAAAGTGTATACTTATCCTCAATAGCCTTCCAGGTCTTGAAACCAAGAGAGATATTGTATCCTCTCATCTGTCCCTTCCAATCTTTGTAGTTAGTTCCATCAAACATAGGGATTGACAACTTGTGCACCATCGGATCTTCCTTAAGTGGTTAAGGTCTACATAGGGAACAAAAAGCTCTGATACCAATTGTTAAATAGGCACAAGACAACTGAGAGGGGGGGTGAATCAGTTGTCACACAAATTCAAACTTAAAACTTTATCACTTATCAAATCTTCAACCACACTATTCTGTTATTAAATATGAGCATGAAACACAGATAATAGAAAGTAAATCAACACAATGAAAACCAAATTTTTTATGTGGAAAACCCAATAAGGGAAAAACCACGGTAAGGGTTAACTCACAATATAAAGATTATAAAACAAAGGCTCACTGCCAAGGGCTCACTGTCCAAAAGAGGACTCACTATCAAAATACAAAGGATCACTGCCTACAGAAAGGACTCACTGTCTAAATACAAAGGCTCACTGCCTATAGAAAGGACTCACTATCCAAATACAAAGGTTCACTGCCTATAGAAAGGACTCACTATCCAAATACAAAGGCTCACTTCCTACAAAAAGGACTCACTGTCCAAATACAAAAGAGAACAAAAGATCCACCACTGCAATTAAAGCACATTTGCAGGATTACAAAACTCCTTGTCTCACAGTCTTCAACACAACTCACACACACACTTTTGCTCTTATGATTTGTGGCACACTTTCATCATTTTTCATCACACTATCATACAATTCTTCACAAGTCGCCTTGCTTTTATACCATTCTCAACCTTAGAAACATTTACCAAGGTCAGCCACAATACACCATTTCATAAATTCAAATTAGATTGGCAACTCTAAATTCCCGTGGTGGAAAGGAATAAGAGTGGACCAATAAAGATATAAAAATAATATTCTTGAATCTTCTACATGCTACCTCAATTAAATTTTATTCTTTGAATGAAGTGTAAACACTAGGTCGGCCAAACCTAATGAAAACACAAATTATCAATGATGCACACGCTTCCCAACAAGAATATGACACACATACATTGAGACATGCTTCATTATGCACAAGAATACATCTCATAATCTTCCAGATACATCCGTAGCAAAAAAAATAGGCTTCAAACACTGAACTCCTTTCACCAGTCAATCCGGGCTGTGCAGACACACACAAAATACTGAAACATGATTTTCGGATTATAAAACTCCAAACCTCTTCACCAGAGCATAGGAAAGACCTTCACAAGACATCTATCAGATCTGCATGATCTGAAAATAAATAGAGGAGAAATGCGGAGCAAACATATTTCTCCCAGTTCAGTGAACATTTTGGGAAATTATTTGATGATTACCATTTAAGGTGTGGCCCAAAGTGGCAACATGATCTTGGGGGTTTCTTTTCCCTTTTCAGACAAAGAATAAAGGCTGACAAGTTTGTGCATGAGTTCAACTTTCCTGAGGACCTGATTAGAAACGAGTTCGACCTAAATAAGTAGGAGTTGAACAAGGAGAAATGGATAGCTTATGATAAGCTATTAGATATTGTGCACAAAATGGATCTAAAGTATGATCCATTATTGGAGTTCAGTCCATACCATAAGAAAATTGATTTTCTAATGGAGAACTTCAAAGAGATTATGGGAACCTTGAGGACCAAAAAGATAAATTTTGAATTGAGTCTGGGTGTACAAGAACAAGGTGCCAGACCAATTGAAACAAGGCCAACATATCATCCTACAGGAAAATGACCCATTTATAGGAGGAAAAAGGATGACAACAGTGATGAGGAAGAAGTGGACAGAAAGGGGAAGCAAATAATGAAATTGCCTTCACAACCAGGTCCAAAATTCAAAGTGCCTAGGGCAATTAAAATCATTGATTTAGAATCATCACCAGAAGATAGTCCCTCATCACCACCATTTGAGCCAAGCCCTAAGAGGCAAAGAATTGATCAACCACAGGAGGATCTGATGGATGAAATTGTTGTTATTGATCATGACATGCAGGTTGGTATGCCTTCCCCTCCTAGGCCAATTGAATTGGTTTTGTCCAATTTGGATATGAAAGGAAAATGTGTACAAGATACAAGAATGGAGGCATGCAAGGAATTTCTAGATGACAATGCATTTGTAAAGACTCGTGTATTCTTGCAATTGGTATGGAGGATGAAATTTGAAGAATATCAAGATAAATGTAAGAAAAGAAGAGAACTAAGACCTGACAAGTCAGACCAGGAGAATGATGAGGAAGTGAAAGTTGAATTAATGGAAGAATTCAAGAACATCACTCTTGAGGAAGGTAGAAAACTGGTGAGTCAGGCTGGTGTAATGATTTTTCCTGAATGGGACATTGCAGATGCGGTGGCATTTAATGCTATTTTGAAGTCCAAGCATTCGTTACAAGACTCTGAAGAAGAAGTCAAGGCAGCATTGCAAGACTCTGCTTTCGGTGAAGAGTATGAAACCTTGGCAATTTGGGCATTGGCCCCTCAAGGGAGAAAGCCAGATGTTACTGATATCAACCCAAATTTAAGAGGAGGGATAATAATAAAGAGAGCTTCAAAGACCTCAACCATTGAGGCCACTAATTTGATTGTGAATGTGGCTAAATTGGCCCAAAAGACTGCTGAAAGGGAGGAGGCCGAAAAGAGGAGCCTAATGGAGAAGTATAACCTTTTGATTGAGGAATACAACAAGATGCAGTAGAAGAATTTTGAGCTGCAGACTGAGGTGGAAAGGTTGAGGTATAAACAGATTGGGGAGACATCAAGTGCTCCAGGGACCAGTATGTTACCTTCCACATCAGGGCCAATGCCTCTTGCTTCTCCAATTGTTTCCACACCAGGGTCTCCCAGTCAGAATCCTTCCTTCACCCCTTCTTTAGAGGAAATTGATGAAGAAATAAAATGCTCTGTGGATCCTACAAAGAAGCAGCTTATGCACAAAATTGATGAATTATAGGCATCTTTGAAGATAAGTGAGGAAGGATCTCTTTCAAGGAAAAGGGAGATTGTTACTACTATCTTGAGAAATTTAAATGAGAGGGTTGATAATAAATTGCCATCTGTACATTCTTTATATTCTTTATTATTAGATGCCATAAAGAATATTGATAGGGATCAGGAGGTAGTGATACCATTGATTGAAAATTGGATCCCTAGGGCCAGTGATTTAGATGTAATGTATAAGGCCTCAAGGTTTGATACATGTAATAGGCCCCAATCATTAAAGCCTACTCAGGTATTAGTTAAATCATTGCAAGGTTTCCAGACCCTACCAGATGATTTGAGTAGGAAGATCAAGGAATTGGTGAAGAATTTTAATGATTGGGGTAACACATTGTTACCTGATATAACTGATGAGTAGGGGAAAGTTAGGTCACTCCAACAATGGCAGGATCAAGCAAGTGAGGTCATCAATGATCAAATTAAATTAATTTGTGATGAATCAGATTATGATTTGTTGGTGAGCTGTATGGATAGAATCATTAGTACCAACTCATTTTTGGAATATTTTGAAAGAGATGCAAATCAGGTAGCGGTAAAATACACACCTTATAGTACCAAGGTGAATGAGGTGATTAATTTTGACTGGCCGATTGATGAAGAATACCAGAAATGGGTAACTAAATATTTAACTAAGGAAGAGTAAAAAGAATGAGCTGCTAATGGGTGGTAGATCAGATGTTGCAGTTACAACGGTTTCCAGTCTTGCTTCGCTGGAAGTCATTATACAGGATTCTTATGGTTTTTTTTTTGCTGCATCAACTTTTCTCGGCGAGCACGATGAGCAAGAATATTCTCCAGGGTGATTGTTGTTGTAACAATTTTTGGAATATCACCAGGTGCTCCAATTGTCTGGTGACATGTGTACTTTCTGGCCCGATGCTTGTTTTCTCCTTCATTTTTTATAAGAAGGATTTCAAGGCCAGAAGTATGGGTTAGCAAGTTAGATAATTTTTGGGTCGAGTCTAGGTGAAGTTGCAGAGCAAATTGTAAAGTTCGATGGTTTTAGAGAAATGAAATTTAGGTTTTGAGTCATTTTGTAACAGGTTTTGATTTCATGGGGATTTAATGTTGTATAAAAGTACTAACATTTGAGTTGAAATGATAAATTCAAGCTCATGTCTCTCCATTGTACATGCATATCTGAACTTTGAATAAGACAACTAAGGGTTGTTTCATTCATCTCACTGTTGTGGTGTGTATGATTCTATTTTGGCTTTAATTCAAGGAATTAATTAAAATGCTTGAATGGGATTATAGGTGGATATGTTCTGTATAAGGATTTGATAATTAGTATTGAGTTAGAATACATATTGATGAGATTACAATGCAATGTCATCAAGGATTTCATATGTTATGTGTTAAATCTTTCATATACCCTTAGATGCTTATGAATTTGACTTCTACAATGGATATATGGCACTGATCTAAGTTGTAATTATCCATATAATTCAGTATTTGTTTGTCTTTTCCTAGAGCTTGCTTCAAATTGCAAATCAATGACTATCTTATAATGTGGATTGTGTTGTATTAATCTCATGCTCCAGATAGTTGATGTTATCGATGAACAACCAATTCTATTCAATATTATCCTATCGTGTTGAGCTATTAAGTGAGATTATCTGTTATTGTTAATATTGTTTATAATAATGGTGTAGAGGTTGTAAACACATTAAGGGATCACCCTCCCGGGTATTGTAGAGCCTGAAGTGTAGGAGGCTTTTAAAGCCCTCGTCAGTTGGTCTAGGTCCTTCGAGCTGCCCTTGATTGGAATTGCCAATTCCATAGGTAGATTAGAAGACCAACCTGGTTACATTGTAAAAGGAAACCAACATGAAGTTGGCTTCCAACTCATCAACATCATCGCTATCCAGTTCCTCCTCAATCTTCATTGCCTTAAATGCGGTTTCTGTCTTTTCTTCTATCTTGTCATCTTTTCAGAACTTTCTTAATTCAAATGCTTGCAGGGTTCCAAACAAGTGTTCCAAGGTGTACTTCTTAGGGTCATACATTTCTTCAATCATCGAGATCTTATCGCTATAGTAGTTTGGTAGGGTGATCAGGATCTTCTCTATTATGTCTTCATCTGCTAGCTTTCCTCCTTGATTTCTAACCTCATTTGCAGTTTGTTCAACCCTGTGAAAGAAACTTGTAAATTCTTCACCATCTTCCATTTTCAAGTTCACAAATTTACACTTTTTCGCCAGTCTCTTTGTCAATTTCACTTTTTCATTCCCTTCATACATGTCTTCTAGCTTCTTCTAGACATCATATACAGTGTCCAATGAATTAACCTTGACTCGTTCATTTTTAGATAAACCACTACAAATCACATACTTCACCCTCTCATTTTCTTCATAAGTAGAGATCTCATTTGTAGTAGTAACACCACCAAACGAAAGTGTATACTTATCCTCAATAGCCTTCCAGGTCTTGAAACCAAGAGAGATATTGTATCCTCTCATCTGTCCCTTCCAATCTTTGTAGTTAGTTCCATCAAACATAGGGATTGACAACTTGTGCACCATCGGATCTTCCTTAAGTGGTTAAGGTCTACATAGGGAACAAAAAGCTCTGATACCAATTGTTAAATAGGCACAAGACAACTGAGAGGGGGGGTGAATCAGTTGTCACACAAATTCAAACTTAAAACTTTATCACTTATCAAATCTTCAACCACACTATTCTGTTATTAAATATGAGCATGAAACACAGATAATAGAAAGTAAATCAACACAATGAAAACCAAATTTTTTATGTGGAAAACCCAATAAGGGAAAAACCACGGTAAGGGTTAACTCACAATATAAAGATTATAAAACAAAGGCTCACTGCCAAGGGCTCACTGTCCAAAAGAGGACTCACTATCAAAATACAAAGGATCACTGCCTACAGAAAGGACTCACTGTCTAAATACAAAGGCTCACTGCCTATAGAAAGGACTCACTATCCAAATACAAAGGTTCACTGCCTATAGAAAGGACTCACTATCCAAATACAAAGGCTCACTTCCTACAAAAAGGACTCACTGTCCAAATACAAAAGAGAACAAAAGATCCACCACTGCAATTAAAGCACATTTGCAGGATTACAAAACTCCTTGTCTCACAGTCTTCAACACAACTCACACACACACTTTTGCTCTTATGATTTGTGGCACACTTTCATCATTTTTCATCACACTATCATACAATTCTTCACAAGTCGCCTTGCTTTTATACCATTCTCAACCTTAGAAACATTTACCAAGGTCAGCCACAATACACCATTTCATAAATTCAAATTAGATTGGCAACTCTAAATTCCCGTGGTGGAAAGGAATAAGAGTGGACCAATAAAGATATAAAAATAATATTCTTGAATCTTCTACATGCTACCTCAATTAAATTTTATTCTTTGAATGAAGTGTAAACACTAGGTCGGCCAAACCTAATGAAAACACAAATTATCAATGATGCACACGCTTCCCAACAAGAATATGACACACATACATTGAGACATGCTTCATTATGCACAAGAATACATCTCATAATCTTCCAGATACATCCGTAGCAAAAAAAATAGGCTTCAAACACTGAACTCCTTTCACCAGTCAATCCGGGCTGTGCAGACACACACAAAATACTGAAACATGATTTTCGGATTATAAAACTCCAAACCTCTTCACCAGAGCATAGGAAAGACCTTCACAAGACATCTATCAGATCTGCATGATCTGAAAATAAATAGAGGAGAAATGCGGAGCAAACATATTTCTCCCAGTTCAGTGAACACTTACACTGCTAGTGGAACACACAAACCGAAGGACACAACTTTCACGTACCATCTCACCAAAGACTGAAACTCAGACTATATCATCATCAGATCATTGTCAACACGCCTTTAGATCCTCATAGGCATAGGATCAACACAGGAGAAATGCGGAGCACATACCGAAGCACGTTATGAACACACTCAACACTCTGACTTCTCTTCTTTATTTAATTTTCTCAAAAGCACTTGGAAACTCACCAATACTACACAATTACAACACCATAAAAATAGCTCCATGTACTCACTACATCTCAGAAGTATCTCAGCTATACATGTACAAACATCAACATACTGAACTATGTTGACATCAATGACAACACCACCAAACTAGCTCATATTTGTAACACTTCATTGGGTCTATCATTCTCAACATGACAAAACTCCTACAAGATAGATTCTTCCATTTTTTAATTTGTGTCATAGTCCCTTGTATGAGGACTATCCTCCGAGGAGCTAGTAGTTCCCTTGTTATTAACTTAGGCTACTCTAGAGGGCTTAGATTTTTTCTCAAATTTGTTGAATCTAGGGACATACTTTTTTATGCCTATCCGATTGACATAGAAAAATAGAATTTAATCCCCCAAAGTTTCCACCTCACATTGATAAATCTTCCCATATAGATAGAACTCAATTATTTTAGGGATTTGAATCCTAATATTGAGAGAGAGAGAGACACTCTTTCATTCATATGGGGCAAAGTGAACCTAGTGTCCTCAACTTGGAGGGTTTTACCAATGGGTTTTAAATGTTGTGGAAAAAAATTCCACATTTGTGGAGGAATATTTTTAACATTAAACCATTTAGGGATAAAACAAAAAATGAATTCTTCTTGGGTGGCTTTAAGAGACCAAGCCACAACTTTGAATAGGGTTTTCCCTATGTTCTAGAAGTCTTTTTCCACAACCTTTTTTTACAGGTTGTGGTTTCTCATAAATATAACAAATAGATCTCTCTTTATCATTTGAAAAAATGAAATATGAATACCAAGTTTTTCCCCCAAACATTATTCAATGAGTTATCAATTTTTTCTTGAGGGAAATTTTTTCACATCCATACAAGCAAGGAAAACAATAGTATCCTTAAACCTAGATTCTTCTTTCTTTACAATATTTAATATTTCCTCATTAGGGCTTAGACAAAGAACCTTGGATAATAGAGGATGCTTACCTCTTTGTTCTCCTCCTAACCTAGGCTTTGCTTCTCCCATATTGGCATCTCCATCATTTCCTCTGAATCCCACTTTGATTTTTACATCCTTAGAAGGTTCCTTTTCTTCTTTACCCTAGAAATCCTCCTAAAACATTTTCCTATCTTCATTCTAACTCTCAATCTCCCCTTCTTCACCAAATAAACCACTAGCCATTAATCACTCATATAGAGGCACTTGATACATCTCTATGAGCCTAAAAAAACACCCAAGAAACTCAATTATACCTAGGCAAAAGGAATCAAAAATCAATTTAAAATATTAACAAGGAACAACATCCAAATCAAAAAATAAACTTGTTTGACAAATAGTGTAAAACAAATAAACCTTAAAAAACAACCAAAATGAGCTTAAGATCAAGAACCAAGGAAACAAAAAGAACCAATTGGAAAAGAAAAAGGGAGATCGATTAGTTCGACCATTGAGTATGATTATTCATCTCCCAATCAACCTCAAAGTTCTCCTTAAATCCTCAAAATGAAATTTTTATAAAATATGAATGCCAAAATAACCAAATGACCCTTTGGGGTTCAAGAAGATTCCATATTAATTGCACCCACTAATGCATGTATTAAATGATTGATAAATAAAAAATAGATCATTGGATAAGCCAAATAAACTAATAAATAAAGCAATAGCTACCATTGGTTCTTGTATTATCAATTGGCACCAAATCCTGATGCAGGAGCATCCAAGGTGCACGGGAAATCTTGCATCTACCAAAAACTATTTCATAATTACCTATGGTTGTTCCTTTGTTTTATTTTCTTGCAAGAGTTGATGATCAAATTCTTAAGGATTTTAGTTGGATCTTGGCCAAATATTAGCATCACCTTATAGAGGAGCCAATTGGGTGCCTATGTTTCAAAATTGAAGAAGATCCAAGTTAAATTAGAGAGTAACAAAATTTTCACCCTATCTGGCTAGCTATAGACTCTTGAGTGTTCTAAATCCCTATCGAATCCTTATAGTTCCTCTTTGGTCCCATTTTCTACCTACTTTTCTCATTTCTAGTTGCAAAGTTTTCATACATGTCTAGATTATAAAACTTTCACCCTATTCTAGATTTGCGAGACTTTCTAGATGACTCAGATGCTTATCAGATCCTTGCAAATTATCTAATTTCCCCACAAGTTTGGATCTATTTGTATCTAATTTTGTACTATACTTGTACCTGTGAAACTTTCCTAGTGATGTGGATACATCCTCATACTCTTCAAATCCCCACATATTTCTAAGAGTCTCATTTTGACACAAATCTTGCAGTTATAAAGCTTTCCTTGATACTGGATACTATCTGGTTGACCCCTAAATTCTCATAATTCTCAAACCCCCTTGAAACCTGTCAATATCTCGATGACCCCTATTCCTCTACAATTTATTGATAAATCCTATTTTCATGCAAGACCAAAAGATGGTGGAATTTTCTAAGTTACAAGGGTACTTTCTTACACCCCTCAGATTCTTGTAACAAGACTTTATACTTGTCTTGATGCCCATAAATTTTTTCAATTCCTTAGTTGGAAATAAAAAATGATAACTAGGAAATTATAACGGTCTTGCATGTGGATTCCATGGATGAATGAGGGTGAATGACATGTGTCCCATCATTACTAGATGTGGGGTGGTTTCCTCTTCTCCATCTCAAATGCTATAAACATAGATGCTGAACTCATTTTAGGGGGATTTTGGGGAGAGTCTCACATAATGTTTAAGTTTTAAAGGAGGAAGGCTTATTGTTAGGTAGATGAAGGTGAATTTGTAGGGCCTAAGAGCCAAGGGAAATGAAGGAATTTTAATAGAATGTATTCTTGCATATGAATAAAGTGTATTTAATTTTGTGATGAATATGTTATTTTGTGAAAAGCGTGTGTTTTAGTTGCATGATTGGGTGATCTGGTAAGACACTCTAGTCATGACTGCACCAAGTGGTATGAGAACTCAATTTTATAATTAGGGTGTCTTGAGGAGTGAGATGTTGGTTGAGGTTGTGTGTGTTAATTTATTTTGAGGGATGAAAGTGTGTTTGATGTTCTTTAATGAAAATTAAAGATGGGTAGAAGGTGCAAAGGAATCCTCTGTGATGTAAGTGGGTAGAGGAAGCAAAGAGGTGCATCTTCCAAGGTTCTTGTTGGGTAGAAGATAGGTGAATATGTGTGTGAGTTTTTTTCAAGAGTCTTGTAACTGTGAGGTTGTGTTGGCTATCCTCCATCAGAGATAGGGCCAGGTAGAAGGTGTAGAGTTCCTACACTAAGAGAGAGTGGGTAGAGGAAGCATATTGAAGAATATTTTTTGGATAGGGGATAGGTTTTATGTGAGGATTTGTTTTAGGTATGAAAGAGGACTTGTAACTAATGTTTGTGAGTTTGTTTAGTACATGTAAGTATGTGTAGGTTTCAAATTGTGAGATTACATGTGTGTAAAGATGTCAAGCAAAAGGAAGAGTATGAGTCTAGTTGTGGGAAACATGTTAGGGGTTTATGTTCTTATGAGGAGTGAAAGAATGTACAAGGAAATGATTAGTAAGATGAGGAGTATGTTGAAAGGTTTGAGGGATACCAAAGCAATAGTAGAAAGGAGAAGAGAAGAGGACAAGGTGGGTAAGGTTGATTCCCATTCTTTTTCTAATAATTTTTTGTGTATGAATGAACCTATATGTGCAAAGAAAAGGGATGAGAAGGAAAAAGGTTTGATTGCACCATCATGTATTAGTTAAGGTATGGAGATGATAATGGTTGAAGATGTGGGAGGTGTTGTAGTAGAGAGTGGTGAAGAAGATATTGCAACAATAGTTGGAGAGGTGGATGATGCTAAAGAAGTTGTTGGGTGTCCTTTGGAGGACATGAAATTTACAAATTATGTAAGCGTAGTTGAGAGTAGAGATAAAGAGGTTGCAATAGATGGTGAGGAGGAAGATTCTGTAGTAGAGGATGAGAGAAGAGGAGATATTACAATAGAGAGTGGTGAAGAGAATGTTGTAGCAACAAAAAACCTCCAAAGGAGACTAACAATATTACAGAGGTTACCACCATTGTGAGGAGAAGAAAGAGGATGATGCAAAAGAAATTGAGTGTCCTTTGGAGGACATAAATATTATAAGAAGTAAAGAGAAACAAAGCATGTAGAGATTGGTGGTGAAGCAAGGTACAACCGAGGACGAGAAGATAAAAGATATTTTAAAAAATAATGCTAGAGAGGTATTGGTATATGAGGTAGTATAAGTAGAAGAATAGATGTTTGAGAAGGCAATCATAATGGAGAAGAAGTGTGGAGAGGTATAGAAAATGAAAATTTCTTATTTCCATGATTTGTATGCTGATATTGTAGAGGTGAGTATAGAGAGGAATGAGGAACAAAGGAGAGAAATATGGAGGAGGAGGTTGGACTACGGTGGGTTGATTCCCATGAGGAGAAGAATGGAGAGTGGTGAGATGAGGAGGTTGGAATATGGTGGACATAGGTCCATGAGAGGAAGGAGGGATGAAGAACAAGTTGGGTGGAGGAGGATGACACTTGTCCCACCAAATTTTAGAAGAGGCAAAGGAGGAAAACTTCATGATGAACCTAATACAATAATGGAGTTTGTTGCAAGTTTTTTCCAACCCATAAGGGTGTCCCTAACATTCAAATCCATTGTGTGAACCTATTCTCACAAACTTCTTATCTCAAATTTCTAATGTAAGAACATCCAAGGTGTAAGGGAAATATTGCATTAACCAAAAATATTTTCATAGTTAGTTGTTGCTATTACTTCTTTATTTTTTTTTTGCAAGAGTTGGTGATAAAATTCCTAAGGATTTTAGTTTGTCCTTGTCCAAATTTCAACATCACCTTATAGAGGATCCAATTGGGTGCCTATGTTTCAAATTTGAAGAAGATCTAAGTTGAATTGAGCAAGTTAGAGAGTTGCAGAATTTTCACCTTATCTAGCCAACTATAGAACTTTTGGGGTGATCTAGATCCCTATTGGATCCTTGAAATTCCTATTTGGTCCCATTTTCCACCTTTACTTTTCTCATTTTTGATGTGGATTTTTCATGCCCATTTGGATTGTGGAACTTTCACACTATTCCAAATCTGTGAGACCTTTCAGACGATTTGGATGTTTGTCAGATCCCTGCAACTTCTCTTCAACTCCATTTCCCTATAAGGTTGGCTCTACTAGTGGAATTTTATGCTATACAAATATTTATGAAACCTTCCTATTCATGTGGATACATCCTCTTACTCTTAAAATCCACACATATCCCTAAGGGTCTCATTTCCTTGCATATCTTGTAATTGTGGAACTTTCCCCCAATATGGTTGACACCCAAAATATAATAATTCCCAAACCCCCTTGAAATATTACAATACATCAATGATTCATATTCCTCAAAAATTTCTTGATAAATTTTGTTTCCTTGCAAAACCAACAGATGGAAGAAATTTCTAAGTTATAGGGATATATTCTTACACCCCTCAAATTCTTGTAACGAGCCTTTTGTAATTCCTTAGTCGGTGACAAAAATGGATAGGTAGGTGGTTATAAAATCCTTGCATGCAGATTTCATGGATGAATGAGGGTGTGACATCTATCCCATTATGATTGGACATGGGGTGGCTTCCTCTTCTCCATCTCAAATGCTATAAATATGGATTTTGAACTCATTTTAGGGGGCTTTTGGGAAGAGTTTTCCAAATCATTTAAGTTTTAGATGAGGAAGGGTTATTGTTAGGTAGATGTAGGTGAAGTTGTAAGGCTAGAGGGCTAAGAAAAATGAAGGCATTGTAATATAATGCATTCTTGAATATGAATAGAATATCTTAAGTTTTGTGATGAATGTGTTATTTGGTCAAAAGTGTATGTTTTAGCTGCATGCCTAGGCAATCTAGTAAGATCTCCTAGTCATGGTTGAACCAAATCTCCACCATGGGATAAATCAAAATCAAAAGATAACTATAGTTAGATATTAGGGTTAGCATTAGAGCCAAGCTTCCCAACCCTTAGTTTTTTTAAAGTAAATTTAAACTTACCATAGCCTACGACCTAAGGAAAAAGTTATTAAAAATTACAATATGCAATAGATATATTATATTTGACTTAACATGGTTCAATAAACAACATAATCTCAACCTTTAAAGGATGATAATGTATAATTATTTATTTATTAACATATTATTATATATTATATCTTTGATAGAAATATAATTATTTGAAAGTCTAATACAAATATAAATATTTAATATGGATAGAGTACATAAACACATAATTTCTTCATTAAACCTATGTTAGGCACCTAGAAATTACAAAAAGGTCATTAAAACTCAAATTTTGGTAATGAGATTCACCTCCCCAAAAATAGCTTATCTTGTCAACTTGCATATTTGCTAGAAAGTTCAAAATAGAAAATTACCATATACTTCACAACACCATTTAAATACCTAGGAACCTCATCCTCATATAATTTAATCTCATCCACAATTACAACTTCAAGTAAATTTATGAGTAGGACCTCTCTAATTTGTAATAGGAATCTAAAAATATTTCCTTGATTTCACATAATCATATCGAGATTCTACATAAGATAGTTGATGTGAACTTCTACCTAGTTGCTTAGGTGCTTAAATTTGTCATACAAGATATAAGTTTCAAATATAAAAGAAAGGATAGTAGCTACATGAGAGGGATTGAGTAATATCACAAATGTTCCTCCTATCTATAAATTGGATAGAGTAATAATTATATCATCCCAAATGGCTACATTATCATCACTTTCTAGTTCCTTATCTAACCCCAAGAGGCTTAGCATCTAGATACAAAGATTGGTGTTTGAAAAAATTATATAAAAATATAGTTTAAAAAATGATCCATCACCCTATGGATGCTCGACCTATCCACCCCTAGATTGTATGTTTTCCTAGTATCTACTTTCTCCCATGGCCTCTTGCCACATTTACCCCATTTATCCTTTGTATTTGAATTAGATACCATAAAATTAGTTTTCAATAAATAGATGGTATATTATTTAAATAAATTTAAATATCTCCTCATTCCCTCCACCATGAGTGAGCCTAAATAGACAATGAATGTTGGAAAAATTTACATGCTCTCCTAAACTCGTCAAATAATGATTAGTGTGTTGAAATATCATTGTAATATTTTCAATGTTAACATATCATAGCATTCAATGTTAACATATCATAGCATAGGTTTTATAATGAATGCTTGCATACTTCACTACTTACATTAATTGGTCTGTAATTTAATATAAATACTTGATATGGAATTTCCATTGTTCCACCTATGTCCATTATTAGGTATGAGATACTTTGAGACCCTTTACTAAAAGAGGAAAAATATTGTTTAGGAGTTGGCTTGTCTAGATTTTTGAATTTATTCCATATTTTTTATCATTGAATAATTTATTATTTTAAACCCAATAAACAAGTACATTCCCCCCTTTTTATATTACTAATTGTTGAGTAGGAAAAGTGATCCTAGATCCAATTAGGTTAACTAGGATTATCTCTTTTTTACTTTGACTCAACATTTAAACATAAACCAACTAGCATTGATGATTAGCTTGCTACCACAAGGGAGATCCAACCTCCTATGGTTTATGTTGTCTTGAGTTGTGAGGATGATAAATTTTGATGTTTGATTTAACAAGCCTAATTGACATATAACCCTAAATATGAAAATGTAATTATCGCATAGACAAAACTGAAATTCTGGAAACAAAGAGTAGATTTGAGGAAGGAAGAGTATGGTACATAGGTGACATAAATATGAGGTTTAAATAGTAGGTCCAGGGCATGGTGTACCCTATAATTGCCTCCTCTTTTACCAAATTTGCAAAGTCTGAAATATGGATTAAGGACTGCATTGTGTTTTCTAAGATTTTCACTTGTTGAACCTTTGGATATGATCTGCACACATGAAAGGAGGGGGAAAGGTTGTGATATATAGGTTCTTACCTAGATCAAACCCCATTTTTGTATTTCTACCTCCACGTACAATAATTGATGATGATCAAGAGGGAAATTCCCTAGGTTTGACAGAGGCCAAAACAATAATAATTGATTGAAATTGATAAATGAAAAATGATAATGTTACTTTGATGTGAAAACCCTTGAAGAAGAGATGCCACACTACAATTTTATTGATGGATGACTTCAATTCTTGATGGACCTAAAATAGGTTAGTTCATAAAACATAATGGATTGTTACAACTAACATGTAGAGGATAACTCAATACATCTTCAAGATTTGGCATGATTGATCATAATAGCTCCTTGGCCATAAATTGCTTCATTCTTCTTGATGTCTTCAAAACTTGAACTTGATTGATAAAAGTATTGTAATAATGTTGCTAAATCTTCCCTTGAATTTTCTTGACTGATTTCAGGATCTTCAATTTGCTCAATAGATTTTCTAGCTCCCATTATGATTTCAAATGATGAAAAAGAATAGTATTTATATGCAGTTATTTTAATTTCCTGAAAATAAAATATTAATGGCGAAAAAATGAAATTGGAAATTCAAATAATAAAATACCAACATTGACATATTGAAATTAGATCCAAAAAAGGGGTGGTCTAGGATGTGGGCACCCTAGACTATACACATCCTTTTGGGGGCCCAAAGTGTTATGGGAAAATATTAAATTCTTACTTTTATTTCCCTTGTTTTATTTTTCAAGGATACTCATAAAATGGGAAATTAAATGCATAATTAGGTCCAAGCACATAGAGGGGAGCAAAATCTAATGTGAAATTGTCAAGGGTGACAATTTTTGATGCTATATTTAGTGCCCACTTTAGTGAGAGTATTATCTTACATTCATACTCACATTAAAAGAAATAAAAAACATTGAAAAGTTAAGATAATGCCAAGTTGAGGGGTGTGCAATCCCCCAACTTAGGATCACATCAATCCAAAATTTTAAGACAAACATACACATAGAATAAAAATATTCACTCACACATAAGACATTAAAAGAACAATCAATGAAGTACATTTTAAAAGAATACACAAATCATTCACAAAGCAAGCACATTGTATACAAAGAATACATAAATCAAACACACATAATACATGACGCAAACACACAAAATACATGAAGGAAACACACAAAATAGATGAAGAAAACACATGAAATACACAAAGTAGACACAAAGTAGACACGTTGAAGACATAGGACAAATAATTCAAGCACAATAAAACAAAAACACAAGGGTTGGTACTAAAAAGGATTTGAGCTGGTATGAAAAAGAGACCTCAGTATTAAATTTTTCTCAGATACCAAATGCCATCCATCAAATGTGTTGTTTAAACAAAATGGTGCTCTCATAAGGATGTTAAATCACTCATGAAACACATGGCTCCACTAACAAGCAAGGTGTGTTATGCTCGGTGGCCATGTAAAAAAATACTCAAGTTCATGAAGCAACAAGCTTGATTATGCCAAATCCATGGACTGTTTTGAAAATCACACTTCAGGGAGTGCACAAAGGTTTAACATCACGTGGGATGAATCGATGCTCAACATCACAGGGGACCAATCAATAACCATGCCTCAGGGGGTATTATAAACAACACCACCACCAAATAGGTATGTCAATACGTCAAATATCACAAGATGTTAATGAAATGGATGGGGTGGTCTGCCCCCCTTAAAATGTCAACATACTTGCTATGTTGGTATTTTAAGGAAAATAAGGGTAAGAGGGGATCCTTGAAAAGAATACACACCTACCAAAAACTAGTTATCCTTGTACCCCAAGCGTAAAGGAAAAGATAACCATACAAGAGACTATTGTGTTGCTACCATAAAAAGAAATATGGTTGCACTTAAGATTGTACCACCATGAATGGAAATGAGCAAACATATGAAGCTACAAATGCCACATAGTGAGGAGAAACACCCTATAAAAGGGAACATTATTATTTAGAGTGATTAGGTGCATCAACACATGGAAGAGCACCACAATCACTAAGTTGTATTTTACTACTCAAGGCCTAACATTCATTTATGGAATGATCATGCACTTGATGATATGCACAAAAAGAGTTATTTCTATAAAATTTCTTTTGTGTTGGAGGAGGAAAAGTAATCAAGAGAGCTTTGAGAAGTCTCAACAAAATATGCTCTAGCTCTAATAAAGTTGGAGGAGAAATTTTTTTCTCTTATGAAGAAAAGCTTTATCTCTTACCACATTATGTTTTAACTATAGTAGATGATAGCATATGAGATGTAGATGGAGAAGAAGGCTCGGAACCTAAACCCCTTTTAGAGAGGTACGGAATAGACTTTACATGATCCTTAACTCCTTGTTCCATGCTTTCATTAAATCCATTTTTAGAAATAATTTTATATCCAAGCTCATAACAATTTTCCAAATTAGATGAAGTCTTATCAAAATTATTATGAGAAGAATTGATTCTTTTGCAAGAATGCAATTTTTTTTAAAGTTATGCATCACCAACACATAAGAGACAAAAGATAAAAATCCCTCATCACTATCATGGGATGATGTTTTTGGATTTGTTGATATATCACAAGATTGAGAAAATGAAACACAAGACTCCTTAGGTTGAAATTGTGATATTTTGTACTCTCCCACAAAGAAGGGTCTAAAATATAATGAATCCCAATCATCACCAAAACATGTATTTGAAGATGAAGCATTATTTTGATCATTAGTTGTACTAGATGCTACCACATTTGACTCTTTGGGCTTTAATGGTGAGATTTTAGACTCCCCATTGAAACGATGTGTAAAATTTAACTATCCTCAATCATCACCTAAGAGTGTATCCATAGTATGATTATCATTGGAAAGTAATGGTTCCACTTTTGAAGATAAAATCAAAGTACTGAGAGAGTTGGAAGTGTTAATGTTCAGCTTCAATTTGAGAATTACAACTTTTTTTCATATGCTTTTACCATATATATATTATTATTACATTCATATTTCATCTCACAATGAAGAGTAGATGTGACTTGTTTCATAGAATGAATCCACGGTCTACCTAGGAGAAGATTATATGAAAGAGGTCTTGGCATGATATGGATAGGGGTAGGAAAAACCATAGGTTCTACCTTAATGGTTAGTGTGATTATCTCTAATGGTTGCCTAATAACATAATCAAATCCATGAGTAGAAAGATCACTAGGTTCTATGAGATTCTTATCCACACCTATTTTATCTAGAAGATCAATACTAAAAACATTAAGATTTGATCCATTATCAATGAGAGCATGCCTAATCCTAGTTTTATTAATAGAAACCACTATCATTATAGCCTCATATTTGTTTTGGACCTCAAGCGAAGGTAAGTCATGTTGAGGGAATGCAATATGCAACTTTATTTCTTACATACAATCAAACAAGGTTGCTACATCATTCAATTTGATAGAAGGTGAGATATAAATATTGTGCAAAGCCTATTGGAGCATCCCGTGGTATTTAGGTAATGTTTAAATCAAATCCAAAAGGGAGATCTTGATTGGAGTATTACAAAGTTTATCAACAAGATCATATTCTTTACCATTACATTGAGGAAGGCTAGGTGGGGGTGGAAGATGTGTTTGGTGTAATGGAATGGATGTTGGTGTTTATTTTGGTTGATTATTTCCAGTGTTATATGTGTGAGAAACTACATGATAACTTGGTTGCTTCAATACATCTTGTAGCACATGGTTACTAGTGAGTTGTTTTGTAAATTTTAGGATATGGCCATGAGGTTTAAGAGGTCTTATAATGAGAGGTGGTTTAAGAGGTACAATAATTTTAGTGGAGTTTTAGGAGGTCCAATAATCAAATGTGGGTTCATAATTTTAGCTTGTTGAGAATCTTCTATCAATGGAGGACCTAATGTCCATTTTGAATATTCACCTATGCAAGCCACCTTAATATCATTTGAAGGAGGAAATGTATCAATGATTTCATCCTCTTGTGCCACAATATCTTCCCAAGTAGGAGAGGTATTGGGAGGATATAAGCATGATTCATTGATTTAATGTTGGTTTTGCAATATATACAAGTTGAGGATATTGAGAGGGCCATCGATTGGTCCTATTGTCGGTAGTTGAAAAATGCATCAAAGTATCAACTAGGTAGTTTTAGAGGGATAAATGGAGTTTCACTTACTAAACTCACAGATTAGGTAAAAGTTTAACAATGTAAATGAAACTTATTCTATTCCATCATAAACTAGGTAGAAAAGTTGTTATTGAAGGCATATATGGTTACAAGCATGGAATGATTAACAAGTGCAAAAATTTCTTGAAAAGCCAATTTTTCATATCAACAACAACTCAAATAAAAATAAACATATTGTTATTGTCATTTTTTAGGGGGTATTCATTGAATTAGGAAAATTAGGGAAACATTAGCAAACACAAAGCTTTCAAACAGTTTTTAGAATATACATTTAGAATAGGACTGGCATCTAGACAAAGACTAGAGTCAAAGAACTTGTACAAAAAATTGCTAGCCCAAACTACTTGGTTGAGCATAACGATCAGCCGTGCATAATGACCTGTACAATACTAAAAACTATACCATTATGTTAGCGTTGGTTAGCTTATTTCAATCAATTTTAGGAAATAAAGATTATGCATTTTTTCACAAAAAGTAAGCAATTACTAATCCTAAAGATAAATAATTGGCAGGGTAAAAGTGACTGGGAGAATAAGGAAGGGTATTTGGCTTATTAATTTATGAATTTAGAAATAAATATTATACATTTTTTTGAAAAGGTAAAACTCTTTGTTGTTTTGATTGTCTTCAATGAAAATACTTCTTGTTTCTTCTTTATACTTATTATTTTTACCTCATAAAAAATATTCCTAATTTTGAGTAACTCTTTTTGTTTCTTGTCTTCAATTTGAGTTGACTTGTTTAACATGACTAAAAAATTTCAGAGTTTTGATAATAAAAAATATTTTGAAATGGTGAAAGAAGTAATGGGGGTCTATATCAATGAATCTCTAGTCAGTTTTAAGTTGTAGAATATCAACCAAGGCCTCTACTCTTCTATAAGACCACTTAATGTTAGTAGGTGAAATCACCTCTGTTCTTTTAAGGTGCATGGGAAGAGGAGTGTACCTCTCTTCACAAGCATGCCAAGCTTTTCCTATAAATTTTGGGCCATGGTCTTCGAAATGCTCAAAACATAGCCAAAGATTATCATTATACTTACTTTTCACAAATTCTTTAATCTTAATGCTTTGGAACTATGCTTTAAAAGCAAAAGGTTTCCCATGAGGGTACTGCATTTGGAGTTCAATAGTCTTTTATGCCTGTGCATACTCTCTTGTTCTTTCTTGCCATTGAATTTGGTTTTGCATGGTAGATAGAAATGCCCTAAGCTGAACTTCACCAACAAATAAATTAACATAGAAATTTGTAAATCTCTCCACAAACAAATCGTGAACAAAGAATTCACACAACAAATTTTTTTGAGCAGGAATTGATTCTGTAAATATTTTTACAAACTCTTTATCTTCAGGGTCATGTGGTTTATTGCAGGAAATTATTAATAGTTTTCATCTTAAGAGTTGCTCATTTAAAAACATGGAATACAGTTTGGATGGCCTTCTGCAGGCTAACAATAATTCACCAATTTGGCAGGCATCTTGTTTAGCTCGATAAACCCTGTCATATGACTCTTTTAATAAAACTAGCTCCTTTTTCAATCTAGCATTTTCTATACCTTCCTGTCTCAAAACATAACATCTCTCCATCCATGCCACTAGCAATGGAGGTATATGAACTTGGAACCATTCCATTACGGTTGGTTCAGTTTGTATCTCTTTGGACTCCATTGTGGGCTTGACATTAATCTCCTGCAAATCCTGTTCCAATTCAACAATTTTGCTTAAGGATGCATGAAGCTTATATTTTTGTTTGTCCTTTTCTTCTTCAAAAGTAGTAAATAATTGTATAAAATTATCTATTAAAATTTTGATTTGTCTATCTTTTTCAGACAAATCGGTCACATACTTTTTACTTTCCTCATTCCACTATTGTATCTAAAATTGTGATTGTTCAGTAGTCTTATCTTTTTGTTCCATTTGCATTTTAAAATTTACAATTTCCTAATCTATTTTCTTTAAAATTTCATTTTGTACTTCTATCTCTTCCTATTGTTGGCTGATTTTTTCTTTATTTCCCTGCAACTAACATTTCAATTGAGTAATTTCTACCTTTAACTTCTCTAGCTCCATTTCTCTCTGATCAGATTCCTCAACCCCTGTATTAGCAGAAAAAGGAAAATTGGGGATTTCTACATCATCACTAATTACATTTTCCTCATTAGGAACCTCAAGTGAACCTTGTTCAGTAATTTTATCAATTAGGGGAGATAATCGTCCCATAGAATCATCCTTCACACCCAAATGATGTGGTGCTTGTTCCCCTTCTTCTTCTTGTCTTGATTGAGATGAAATATCCCCAGCCATAGGAGATTGACTAGTTTGTTTTTCACTTCCTTTGGTTGCTTCCTCACAAGAGCGAACCTCAATTTTAGTTTCTAGTGATTGAGCTTCAGTATTATGCCTTTTCTTTTTAGAGGCCCTTGATGTATCACAAGCTACAGTATCACTAGTTTCAGAAGATAACCTCTTACTTCTCCTTAAAGGAGTTGTTTGTAATGTTACTTTAGCACTCTTTTTCCTCTCGTGAGGAGGTTCTTCCTCATCTCCTGAATTTATGATTTCTACATTTTCTGAATGACCTGGGGTTTCTAAAATATTAGGTAAAAATTTTGACACTTCGTTGTTAGGAGATATTGTGGTTTTCTGATGCTTAGAAGTTTCTAGAGGCTTAGGGGAATGCTCTTCCAAATGCTAAGACATCTTCCCTAATGATTCACCTTCATCAAGGTGTCTTTTAGGCTCTGGTTTTTCAATTTTTTGCAGAAAATTTTCCCATTTCTTTTTTGTTTTCTTCTAAAAATGATATTTACAAATCAATTGGATGAGGCCATGGTGTTTAAGTGGTCCCATCCCAATTTTGAACTTCTCTATCATGCTAGTAACATAATCACAAAGGAATGCAAGAAAATTAACCCTAAGGGCAAGATTTTCAGCGCCATGGCACAAATGGGTAAGTAGGCGAAAAGGTGGACCTACAATTACTGCTACTTGTCCTTGACAAGTAAAATATTTGATAATCTAAGCCACAGGTGTTCTCCAGGGCTCTGGAATGGACATTCTCTAGAATCCTTTATTTTTCCCTCTAGTACTTACAATTATCAAAGGCTGAGGTTCTCCTTCTCTATGAAAAAGCTCTACCATTTTTTGATAAGAGATATTGGTAGTTTCTGACAAATTAATACCTTTATTTTCAAGATCAGATAGATGAGAAATGATCTTAGGACTTACTCGGAATCACTTGTCATGCACTACAGATTGACCATCTAGGAAATTCTCTGCGAATTCTTTTACTAATTGCTCATTATGCCCTTCAAATTTCTTTATGAATTCCAGCCACCCAACTCTTTGGAACAACCCTGAAATACTACTCAATGCCAATAATTTGTCTGCTGAATCCAATTCAGATTTATTTTTAGCTCCTCCCATACTGTGTTTTTCTTATTGCTTTGATCAATTTCTGTTGAAATGCTATGGCGCTCAAAGAAAACTGTTTAAAAAAAAACTAAATTGTAGAGTGAAGAAAATGCAACTTTTTAATCACCTGTACTTGATACAACCAATGGGACATGAATTAATTATCTCATTTGAGCTTCACTGTACTCTCATTATGACTTTGCATGGGAAAAAGCACAAAAATTATCGTACTTCAAGCAAACGCACAATTGCATAGTTTACTAAATTTGGAAAGGGGATGGTTCATGCCAATTAATTTATCTTTATTCAAAATAATTACCTACTTAAAGCAAAAAATGTACGTACCTTATGTCCTGTCATCAATTTGAAAATCACTTACCTTTGCTGATGTAATGGTATAATTAGATGAGTTGGCGAGGGTGGTGATGAATTTATTATGAACATGGATGAGACAACTAATTAATGGAAAAATTACTATGACAAAAAAATAGTCATAATAATTGTAATTTATTATGATAGGAGATGGTAATGTAGGGTGAATGGTAATGTAGGGTGTGGATTCCAAGGTGATGACAAAATTTGATAATGGGCATGTGTATGACAAAATTTATTATGATAGGAGATGGTAATGTAGGGTGTGGATTCCAAGGTGATGACAAAATTTGATAATGGGCATGTGTATGACACTGGAAAAATCAAAGCATCCAGATAGGAAAATAATTTACAAAGATCTAGAGCATCGCTCGAAGATGTGGTTGGGGTGAAGGATGAAAAGTTTTGGAGCATGCTGAGAGATGCACCCGGAGTGAAAAAGTAAAGTGGCAAAATTTTGGAGCATCATTGAGAGATGTTGTTGGAATGCAACAACAAAAATTCTGGAGCATTTTTGAAAGATGCAACCGGAGCAACAACCAAAGATTTTCGGAGCATTGCCTAAAAATGCTGCCAGAAGGAATAAACGAAAAGAAAATTTCTAGAGCATCATCGAAAGGTGCTGTCGAAAGAAGGAAGAAGAATGTAGGAATTTGGACTTAGAATTTCTAGAGCATCATTGAAAGATGCACCAGATTGCAAGAATAAAACAAGGAATAACACTAGTCAGGCATGCAAGTTCCAGAGCATCACAACAAACGAGCCAACAAGTTCTGGAGCATCACAAAAACCAAGCCAACAATTTCCAGAGCATCATAGCCAAATGTGCCAGAATTTGTGTTTGATTAAAATGAAGTCCTACAAGATGGGAATGAAATTTAGCCAAGTCCAAAAGATGAAAAATTGAAAAGAAATGCTTTGAAGAAAAGTAAATACATACACATGCATTTTTTTTTAGCAACTCATGACAACAAAATAAAAAATACATTAGCTTTTTCGTAGAAAAGTCAATGCATTGGATTTCTCCTTGCATTTCTACCATCCTTGTAAATTCCTCCTTGTTAACTGGTTTATGGTAGATGCGTAATTGATGACCATTGACCAAAAATGTTTGAGTGTTACCATCAATGGGTTTGAGTTGCACTGCTCTGTTTGGAAATACTTCAAAAATTTCATATGGATCGATCCAATAAGTCCTAAGTTTCCCTTGGTGATCTTTGTATCAGGAATCGAATAATAATGCCCACTCCCCATTATGGAACTCTCTTTCCTTTATATTCTTATCATGCTAGACCTTCTATTGTTGTTGCACTAGCTCAGTTTGGTGGACAACATCCAAATAGAGTTCATCCAACTCACTAAGCTATAAGACTCTTTCAACCTCTGCTCATTTGAGATCTAACCCTAACTCCATTACTGTTCGTAGGGTTTAGAGTTCAAATTCAATGGGTAGGAGAGGTTTTTTTCCAAAAACTAACTCGTATGGACTGAAACTAGTGGTTGATTTCCAAGTTGTATTATAAGCCCAAATGGCTTCAGGTAGTTTCCTAGTACAGTCTTTCCTTCTTGATGATTTTTTTTTTTGTGAGAATGTTCTCTAGCTCCCTACTAGTGACTTCCACCTAACCATTTTCTTGAGGGTGATAGGGTGATGACTTCTTATGGCTTACTTGGAAATGATCAGTGAAGGGTAACATAAACTTAGACACTAGGGTCCCTGATCTGTGACAATTATCCTAGGGGCTCCAAATATGAGGAAATTTTTATTGTACAGGAAGTTAGCTACTTGTTCCTCCCTAGCAACTCGTAGAACTTAAACTTCTGCCCATTTAGTCAGATAGTCGGTACAGACCAAAATGTACTCTTCTCCTTGTGAAGGAGGGTCTATAGGATTGATAAAATCCTATCCCAATTTTTCAAATGGTTCAAGGACTACCTGGGGTTGCAGAGGAATTTCATTGGATGCAGTAGGTCTCCCTACCCTTTGGGATTCATCGCAGTGGTGAACATATTTCTTGACATCTTTATGCATAGAGGGCCAATAATATCCTGCACCCAAAATATTATGGGACATCCTCTTGGTAGAATAATGGCCTCTAGAAGGATCATCATGGCAAGCTCTAAGGATACTATAGGTCTCATCTTCCCTAACAAAACGTCGTAGAACCATATTAGGACCACATCGAAATAGGATTCCATTAATCCATTTGAATGGAGTGCTTTCTCGAATAGGCATTTCTTCTATTTTGATGTGAAATCAGGTGGTAACTATGAGGTGGCCAAGTAGTTGGCGATATCAACAAATCAAGGGGTTTTAGTGGAGATGGAAAACATATTTTCATATGGGAATTCATCCTGCACTGGAGCACAATATCCATCATCTTGTTTAATTCAGGATAATAAATCCGCAACTACATTGAACTTTCCTGGTTTGTCAATAATTGTTACGTTGAATTTCTGGAGAAGTAATAACCACCTGATTATCCTTCCATTCACTATAGGTTTTTTCATTAGGTATTTAATGCCTGAGTGATCTTTATACACCATTACTTTGTAACTTGTGATGTAATGTCAAAATTTATTAATTGCATGTACCATAGCTAAAAATTCTTTTTCCGTGGTGGTGTAATTCTATTCAGTGGGAGTCAATTTTTTGATTATGAAATAGATGGAATATTTTCCCCTATTCTCATCCTCCTATCTTAAAGTTGCTCCAATAGCATCATCAAAAGCATCAACAAAAATATGGAATAGGAGGTTCCAATTAGGTCCACGAAGGACAGGATTAGAGATGCGTTTCTCCTTAATGATTTCAAATGATGATTGACACTCACGTGTCCAGATAAACTCTACATTCTTTTGGAGGAGGGAAAACATAGGAGCTGCAATCTTGTTGAAGTTTTCTACGAATCTCCAATAGTATCCATCATGTCCTGAGAAACTTCTAACATTAGTTTGGGTTTTTGGGGTCACAAGTTGTATCACCTCGATTTTCTTAGGATCGACTTTTATTCCTTCTATTGAAATGTGGTTTCCCATCACTATCCCTTGTTCTACCATTATAGGAATTTTTCATGGCTTAGGGATAGATGATGGTCCTCAAATCACTTCAATAATTTGTCTAGACTTTGAAGGGATTCATCAAAAGTTGACCCATACACAATGAAGTCATCCATATAAACTTCCATACAGTCATTCACTAACTCAACAAATATGGCCAGGATAGCTCTCTAAAATGTTGCATCTGAACTAAAATGAACTGAACTAATACTAATCTGATCTGAACTGAACTCCACTCATGTAAATATCAATCCCTAACTTCTAGAATCTTTACATGCATTACTGAAGTGTTATCTTTTCTCCAAATAGTTAACTTAAGCAAGGTGGGTTCCACCTTCCATGTTGGTGCCCCATGTGCTCCTATTTTGTAGGAGCTCTTCTTGGGGATCCCCACATGTTCCTATCATTTATAATTAATTAAAATTTTTAATTAACATGTTCATTTCATTCGAATTTAATCTCTTTCTAATCCTAGTGTTGGGGAACACTTTCCCAGGACTTAGGGGATACATAAAATATGTTTAGGATTGCAATTAAATGGCATCCTATTCCCAAAATTCTCCTAATTGACATTAAAAATTTCAATTATTCTAAATAATGAATCATTTTTATAAATCAAGTACAAGACTCAAGGCTAATGGCCTTCCTACACAATGAGAACTTATCTGTAGGAGCTGGTTTCGTAAGATAATCTGTAGCATTGATCAAAGTGTCAACTTTCTCAATCAATACCTTCCCACTCAACCATTTCTCGCACAAAGTGTACCTGAAAATCAAAATTCTTAGTACGATCATGATACATAGGATTTTTGGCTAAACAAATAGCACTCTGACTATCACATTCAAGTTTAATTTGCTTGCAATTAAAACAAATACCTTTCCCAAGTCTCTGTAACCAAACCACCTCTTTAGAGGCATGTGTAGCAGCCATGTACTCTACTTCTATGGTGGAAAAATCAACCATGGGCCGACTCTTACTCATCCAATTAATCGCAGCTCCAAACAAAGTAAACACATAGCCACTTGTCGACCTCTGACTGTCCAGGTCTCCTACCCAATCTAAACCAACAAAACCCTATATGTCCAATGATCTATGCATAATATCAATATCATTAGCACCATGATAAACCAAATAGTAATTAAAAGTACCTCATAAATATCTAAACACCCTCTTAACATAAGTCCAATGTTCTTTACCAGGGTTAGACATAAACCTGCTTACAACTCCCACTGCTTGGGCTATATCTAGTCTCATACAGACCATTACATACATTAAATTACCAACTACACTAGCATATAGAATTTCAGACATTTCCTCATAATCAAAATCAGATTTAGGACTCATGTCTAAACTTAACTTCATGCCAACTGGTAAAGGAATATTAATTGGTTTACTCTCTTGCATGTTAAACTATTTCAAAATAGTATCAACATAATTGCTCTGATTTAAGCAAAGCTTTATGTTACCTCTATCTTTTCTAATCTCCATACCAAGGATATATTTTGCAGCCCCTAAATTTTTCATCTCAAATGTGCTCGAGAGTTGTGCTTTCAATTCTTTGATCATTACCTTATTGTTACCAATAAACAACATGTCATCAACATACAAGATAATAATTAAAAGCTGATCATCAATAAATTTTATGTAAACACAATGATCTTCCTCACTCCTAACATAACCAATTTTCAATGAAAAAGTATCAAACTTCTGGTACCACATTCTTGGTGACTGTTTCAATCCATATAAAAATCTCTTTAACATGCAAACCAATTCTTCTTTTCCTTTTACAACAAAACCATCAGGTTGCCTCATATAAATCTCCTCATCAAGATCCCCATGCAAAAAAGTAGTTTTCACATCCATTTTCTCTATCTCAAAATCATAAGTAGCAACAATAGATAAAAAGAATCTAATAGAAGTTAATTTAGTAGATGGAGAGAATATTTCATTAAAGTCAACTCCCTCTCTCTAGGAGTAGCCCTTGGATACTAATCTAGCCTTGTACCTTTCGAGATTACCATCTGCTCCAATTTTCTTTTTAAAGATCCATTTACAACCAATGGCCTTTCTTCCTTTGGGAAAACTCTCAAGATCCCATGTGTCACAAGTATCCAAGGATTCCATTTCCTCATGCATAGCTTGTGACCAAAGCTTGTTCTCATATGAAGACACAACTTCCCTGTAAGATCTAGGTTCATTAGTAGTACTCATCAAAGCAAATATACAACAAAAATTAGGTGGGCCATACCTATCAATGGGATTCCATTTTCTTGTGGATCTTCTCAAAGGGGTTTCTTCTTGTTCCTCAATATGCTCATCATGAGCATCTATCTCAGAAGAACTCTGTGAAATCTTCTCATCCAATCCATCCAATTATTCTTTAACATGTGCATCTTCTTGCCTCAGTATTTATCTCAAAATGCACTGTTCGAGAAGTATCCTTCTCCTTTGGTTGTGCTTCTCCTGAATAAGCTCTAAATTCCCTGAAAATCACATCTCTAGATAAAGTAATTTTTTGGGTTAGAGGATTCCAAAGCTTGTAACCTTTTACAATTTCACCATAACCTATGAATATGCATTTATGTGCTTTTGGATCCAACTTAGACCGCTTTTCATTAGGAACATGAACAAAAGCCTCACAACCAAAGATCCTTAAATGTGCAACACTAGGTTTCCTACCTAACCACATTTCATAAGGGGATTTATCTTCAATAGATGAACTAGGATATCTATTGATTAAATAAGAAGTACTTACAGCCTCGGCCCAAAGTCACCGATCTAGCTTAGAACTACTTAACATACTCCTAGCTCTTTCCATTAAGGTTCGGTTCATCCTTTTTGCTACTCCATTTTGTTGAGGTGTATATGGAGTAGTTTTCTGTTTCACAATTCCTACATGCTTACAATAATTATCAAATTCCCTAGAACAATATTCACCACCATTATCTGATCTCAACACTTTTATCTTATGATCCAATTGTTTCTCAACCAAAGCCTTAAATTCTTTAAACTTATTAAACACATCATATTTTTTATGCATAAAATAGATCCAAGTGTATCTTGAGACATCATCAATAAATGTGACATAATATCTAGATTTTCCAATAGAGTCAATATCCATAGGGCCCATTAGATTTGAATGAATAATCTCTAATAATATTTTAGCTTTATTTGTTCCAGTAGGAAATGAAGATCTAGATTGCTTTCCAAACACACAATGCTCACAAAAATCATTTTTGTCAATATTATAATCAGGAATACCGTCAACCAATTTCTTATTAAGAATGGTCCTAAGACCTTTTTCACCAATGTGGCTCAATCTAAGGTGCCACAACATACATGTATTTTCAACTTCAGTTACATTGGCTAATTTATTCAAATTTGAGGTATTAAGCTTAAACAAAGTCCCAAACCGAGATCCTTTAGCAACCACCATATTCCCTTTCACCAATTTGCAACCACCTTTGTCAAATGTCATATGCATTCCAAAATCATTGAACTTAGATACATAAAGTAGATTTCTAGCAAGTCTTGGAATATGTAAAACATCATTAAGGGTCTTAACCCTACCATCACTGAAACACAAATTTACCTCTCCTTTTCCCACAACCTTTGTTGTGCTATTATCTCCAAATAAGACATTTCCTCCATCATATGTATTATACTTAGTGAACCACTCCTTGTTAGGAGTCATATGATAGGAGCAACCTGAATCAATAAGCCAAGAGTTATCACAAACAATATTAGATGAAATGACCAATGCATCATTACTGTCATTCAAGGATTTCTCTATAGAAGCATCATAACTCTTTTTCTTTCTCTTACAATCCTTCTTTACATGTCCAGGTTTCCCACAATTCCAACACTTTACCTTACTCTTACCAGGGGTTTTAGACCGTCCTTTGGACTTACCCTTTCCTTTCTTATCTACCTTAGATTCCTTTTCCTTAGGCCTACCTCTTACAAACAAGGCATCTTGGGATTCTGTTTTAGACTTCCTCCTCATCTCCTTTGATAGGAGAGTAGGAATTATATTGTCCATCTTAGGATCTGCACCACTACCACTAATAGCAACAATTAGATTTTCCCAAGATTCTGGTAAAGAACAAAGTAACAAAACACATTAATCTTCATCTGCTAGCTTTACATCTACAAATGCTAACTGACTTAGAATCGAATTAAAATAATTTAAATGATGTGCAATAGAATCACCATCTTTCATCTTTAAAGAATACAACTGTCTTTTCAAATACAACTTATTAGTAAGACTTTTGGTTTGATAGATATCACCTATCCTCTTCCACAATTTATATGCGGTAATTTCATCTAAAACATTGAAGAGAAAAACATCAACAAGACATAATATTATGGTCCCTCTTGCCTTCTTATCAAGCTTAGCGCAATCCTCATCTGACATCGTTGTAGGCGACTTTGTCTCATTACAAACAACTAACCACTGATCTCTCTCTTCAAGGAGATCCTTCATTTTTTGTTTCCATATCTCATAACTAGATCCATTGAATATTTCAATATCTAAATGAGAATTAGAAATCATTGTAACACACTTATTTTACAAATCAGCAATAACACAATAGTAAAATCTCCCACTACAGCCAAAAAACCTTCAAACTTTTAAGAGAAAGGCATCCCAAACTCTACCCAACCTCTAGCTCTAATACCAAATGTTGAAAAATGGAGGTAATTATGTAGCTTTAAAACTTGTAAAAATATGAGATTGTAGATCTAATTAAGTGTTCTTTCAAATTCTTTGTGGATGATTATCTATTTAGATCAATTTTAGCAATTGTAGAAAGTAGAAAGAAGATTGTAGAAGAATGAGACAAGAAGATAGAAGTGACACAACATATATGTGGAGAAACCATTTTGGGAAAAAACTCCACCACCAGAATCAATAGTGCTTGTATTATTTAACCTTAGAACAAGATTACAATAACACTGTATCAATCCTTTGCTTGATATGCTTCTTTTACCTTCAACAATTCTTCTTCACAACCTGTAATAAACTTTGATAAAACTCTCTTCAATTTGCTGCAATTAATAGACAATAATGAGCATTGAAAACTCCAAAGAATTGTCAATCACAAGAGCTTGAAGCTCCTCTCAAAAACCTATGCCTATTTTGTGCAAGTAGAGTTTCATCATGTAACATGAAGTCAAAACCAATGTCTCCTCAATTTAGGCGCCCCAAACTGAACTCCTAATTGATCGTTGGTCAAGAGAATATCTTCCAAGCTTCTCCTCAAAGTTGGTGCCCAAGAATGGCCCCACTTAACTCAACCTTGTAAATATCTTCTCATGAAAAAGGTGTTAACTCAAAGATCTCAACTTGGGCACCCAAGGTGGGTCCAAGTCAATCTTTGTTAACTGAAACATATCTCTCCATCAATTCATGCAAACATTATGCATGATTGATCATCCCCACTTAATTGAATGTATCACCTATTATCTATCATGCAACTGAAGTCATTAGTCATGCATTCCAAGTCAACTGAAGTCAACTAGCATTCAACTGAAACTAACTACATGTAACTGAAGATAACTAAACCATAACTAAACTGAACTGAATTGAATTAATACTGAACTGAACTCCACTCATGTAAATATCAATCCCTAACTTCTAGGATCTTTACATGCATTACTAAAGTGTTATCTTTTCTCCAAACAGTTAACTTAAGCAAGGTGGGTTCCACCTTCCATGTGGGCACCCCATGTGCTCCTATTTTGTAGGAGCTCTTCTTGGGTGTCCCCACATGTTCCTATCATTTAGAATTAATTACAAATGTCAATTAACATGTTCATTTCATTTGAATTTAATCTCTTTCTAATCCTAGTGTTAGGGAACACTTTCCAAGGACTTAGGAGATACATGAAATATGTTTAGGATTGCAATCAAATGGCATCCTATTCCCAACATGAGGGATTGAATTATTTGAAAGTCCACTACATATTCCCAACCATCAACCTTAACAAGAACATTTTCTATGACACCCTTGGGAATAGCTATGGATTGATTTTCCATTTGCAACACTTTAGTTGTGGGACGTAAATTAGTGAGTCCCAACTTTTCCATCACATTGACATTCATTACATTAGTCCACAAGTGCGTTAGGTATTGCTACCTCATTGATTGTTACTGTTATAAGTGGACTGCCTAGGTCATCATATTTCGGAGCTGTGGTCTTTCTAGCCAAAAAGTCAGCTAGGTAACCATTTATGTGAACGATATTTATCTATTTTGGTTTCCTTCCTAGAGTTTTGATGCACAACTATTTGATTAGTTGGTTTAATTTAGGAATCTCCTTAATTGCTTGTAACAAAGGGACCTCAATTTTTTAGTTGTTTAATATCTTGTATCAACACAGTTTTGGTGGATAAGGAAATTTCCGGAGGAGTTTTCAAAGTGGTTGGTTTCAAATGCTTCATAAAAGGTGCTTGATTTTCTCTTTAGAGGTGGAATCTTTCTTTAAAGGATCAGTTGGAGATTGGCCATCCTCCTCCTGAGGCAACTCGAAAGTTCTAGCTAGAGATGGCAGAAGGTATTGTCTTGTGTACTTACTAGGTTTTTCTCTAAAGATGTGGAAGTTTTCTTAGCCGTCTTAGCATATTCCTTAATGGGATCATCTAGGATCTCAACTATGGTTAGCTGTTGGAGTGTTTTTCCCAATCTTAATTGTAGATTTCCACAATGGATAACATTAATTCCAGTAACATTTTCCTATTCTGTAGAATACACTTGGGTATTTTGATGATTATTATTTGGATTAGGAATAGGTTGCTCTGGAAGTTGTAGTTGGTTGACCTGATCATTTGTTGAGGGTTTTGAGGAGCTGGTAAAAGATTCTATTGTTGATTAGGCATCATTCTTGGCCTAGTATAAAACTAGTTTTGAGGTTGATTCCATTAAGGAGCAGGATTCTGAGGATACCATTGTTGTTGAGCCTAGTTTGGCCATTGGGGGTTTCCCCAAGACTAATTTTCCCATTCAGGTGGTCCCCAAGGGTAGTTTCCCTAGTTAGGTGGTGCTGGAGGCCAAGGTGTCACCCATTGATTATTGCTCCAATTGTTTGGAGGTCGCCAGGCGGGATTTGAGTTCTAACCATAAGAGAAATTTCACCCAGGTCTTTGGTTCACAAGATTGATCTCTTCTTCAACCTGAGTTGACCTCTTCTTGGAATTCTTGATTGCATTGAGGATCTCACATTGATCAGTAGCATGACTCTTCTCACAAACTTGGAAAACATCAACTTTGTCTAAAGGTCATTCTCGTAACAGGTGTTTATTTCGACACCTAGGACAATAGATGGATAAGCTATCAGGATTACGTGTTTTGGCCTGTATTCCATCCAACATGGTGTTTAATTGAATGAGAATTCAAGTTTTAAGATTGGATATCTCCTCACACAACTTTCCTATTTCATTAGAACCTCTAAGAAGTGTAGACTTATAGATACCTCCTCAAGTACGAGAGAAATTTTGACATAATTCAGTGATATCATCGAGTCCCAGTTGGGACACATATCCTTTTCCCATTAAATCTAGGCTTCTCCTAGCATCTTCATCAATTCCTTTGAGAAATATGGTCTTAAAAATCTCCAGACTTATGGATTCTCTGCCACATTGTTTAGATAAGAAGATGAACCTATCTAGATAATCTTGTAGGCTTTCATCTTCGTTTTGTCTTAGTTTGAACAATTCTTCTTTCCTATCGCTAACTCTACAGTAACTCTGGTATTTATCTAAAAAGGCAAACTCCATATCATCCCAAGAGGTTATCGACCTTGAAGCTAATCCCATGAACCAACACATTGTTGTGTATTTCAGGGTGGAGGGAAAGAGCTTCAGTTTCTGGTTATAATTCTTGTAGTCACATATTTGACACAAAAATTTAAACTCAAATAGAAACTGGTTAGGGTCTTCAGAAGATAAACCTCTGAAGGTTGGAAAGAAGGCTGGTGAAATATTTTTCATAGGTGTAGCATCATCTACATCGATAAAAATAGGATAAGTGAATGTGCATGCTCCCAGTGCTGGGTTAGCGACATTTCTATAGTCATCCATAACATTGAAAGGAATTTGTTCCTCTTCAAAAGTTCACTCTAATGGCTAAGGCTCTGGGGTATGCAAATGAATACTCTCCTCTACAAATGTTTGTTCTACTGGGTGAATAATTGGGGTATACAAGAAGGTCTTAGGTTGATCCTGCTCAATCAATTCATCAATAAGTTTGTTGGCTGAGACTTCTTCCTCCTTGCTTGTGGTTGGAACGTCTTTTGGGGGGGGTTTTTGGTACAAATATTCCATGTGGGCCTCGTTTCCTGACCATGCAGAAAAAGAATCCTAGTGACTATTTTTGTTCCTAAAAGAGATATTCAAGCGATCTACTAACACTAGAAAAGGAAGGTCCCCAACAATAGCGCCAAAAAGTGACAGGCTATCATTAGGTCCTATCGCTTTAGTTGAAAAATGCATCAAATGTATCAACCGAGTAGTGTTTGGAGGCTATATGCAATAGGAAACATCTTGACTAACTCTCTCAATTTTTTTGAATGTTTGGAATAGTTGTAAACAAAACTTAAACTGAAAAATCCATTAAACTAGAAAGCATGAAATTATTAATCTAGAAAGCATAAAATGATTAAAATAGAAAGCATGAAATGATTAAACTAGAAAGCATGAAAATTTCTTGAAAATAAATGCTTGCAATAAAACTGTAACAACTATCAACTAACATTTAACTATTAATAGAAAATAAACTTAACAACCTACAATTGATAATCAAAGTGGGTGCTCCGAAATTTTAGATAAACAAAGCTAAAGGTTATAAACTCAAACTACAACATACAATAATAACTTGATAGAGCTCAACACAAACAAATCACATTTATTCATATTTATCATTTATAGAATAAAAACAACAGAATTGAAAATGAAAATACTTATCTATTTGTTCTATGATTCCCTCGAGTGGCCAGCTCTCGGTACTACTACGCTTAACTCAGATCACATGAACTTTTGTAACTTCAAGATTAATCCATCCAAGATAATTCCATCACATAGTACTAGCAACTCAGAATGAGATGGGAAAAGCTTATTTTATTCATATCAAAAGTGTAACACAAAGACAGTTCAAAAGCACATTATGATAGCATAACGATATCCAGTATGCATTGTTTCTGGTGGTTACATATTTATACAATACTGCTAACAAAATCCTAGATTTTAGATGGTGAAGATCACCACTGAAAAAGTATTCATCAAAATTCAACTAACCATAGACTTAGGTCCATAACATAAAGCATTTAAAAGGCTCAGAGTGAGCCATAAAGTCTTTAAATTAAAAATACCATAAGGCTTTAAAAGACTCAATCCACTATGCACTTACTAAAATTATGATGCTTGTCTTCATCTGCTTTGAAGTCTACTTTAAAATCCACTTAGTTGAGCATAATGACTGATCATGCATAATGACCTGTACTGTTGAACTTCTCTTTTGTTATTTGTCCTTGATGTCAAAACTGTGATTTGGTTTGGCATCTTGGCGATTGATATTGACATATGACTTTGGCATTATTGTTTGGCACTCTTGGTTTTGGCATTTAGTATCACATGGAATTATTGTTTGGCACTCTTGGTTTTGGCATTCAGTATCACATTGAGATTTGTAGCATTATGATGTTGGTTTATATCCAGTTTTGATGGTATTGATCTTTTGGCTCCATGTGCAGATTAAAAGACATCTTGATTACAAGGTTACATTTTATTGATCTTTTACATGGAATTTATATCACTTGGTAAAGGTTATTGTTTCATCAGCATACATGTGATTGCACTTCACTTAGATATTCTGTAAATGAGTTATTTCACTTCATTGATACATCATATTGATATATACATAGTGCTTATGCTTAATTCATAATGCTTTTTCTCAACATTATTAAGCACATTTGATATAGTGATCAATCCTATATTGGTGCTAACGCTTAGCACTTTGATCACTTATGGTTTTGAGCTCATTTTGGCTTAACACATTTTATAGCACGTTCATAGTGCTATCGGGTTTCTATTGCACATATTATTGTTTGATTTAGAGTTCATAACACCTTGCACTTAAGCCGACCCTCAATAATGTTTATTGGGCTCATGTCATTCTATTCTACTGTCAGCTTAATGACAGTCGGTTGGCATCATTTAAAAGTTTGTGGTTATCATTTGTTTTGAAGAATTTTAGTCTTCACTATGCTGTGAATTTCAATTTAAAATCAAGACAAAATGTGTTACAATGCTTAATTTATCAGGCTTTCTGGTTACTTTGGCAACGACAACATTATCATTTTGTTGCATTCTTGTCGCTTGGTGACATGGAAGTTGGTAAGTGAGTTATCATAACTCACATGGAATTTGACATGGCACATCATTATGTCAGTTCCTTGGATCTCAAATTCATTACATTATATTTTATGGATTTCAAAAATCATGTGTTATGATTTGGTGCTCGATGACAAGTGGAAATAGGGCAAAACAAATGATTGTTTTGTTTCACTAGCTTTGGTAGAACCCTAGCCGCCATGATGCACTTTCAGTTATAGTCCAAGTTTGATAAAGGAGGCATTTCGAGCTGGTTTTCTAGTATGATAGAATATGGGGGATGGTGGTTTCTTTGGTGGACTCTCCACGAGCTGGACAATTTTCAAAGGTCTTCAACAAATTTTTTTGGTATTTCTTCTATTGTCTCTCACTGTGACAGGTATTTGTTCTCGAATTTGGAAAGATCTTATAAGCATAACTAAAGTTGGTTAAGGTTTATAGTAAGTGGTTGCATAACCCGAGTTCTTCACTTAAGGGTTTGACAGTTATTAGTTATTCAAAATACAGTTTTTGTTTCTTTTAACTGCATTCATTTGTTGTATAAATGTATGGATTTTAGCCATTACTCGGTGACGAGGGGTTTATGAGACAAAAAAAAGTGTTGTCAAAAAGAGAATATGGGGTTATTACAGTGATATTTTTGTATTCTAAAAAATTGTAAAAGAGAGAGCTTAAAGTGTTTATATCTCTGATTCTTATTACAGAGATTGCATATATTTCAGTGAGGTTATGTTGGTACTATTTCATTTAGTATAGATTATAATGGGCATTATTGTATATCTTTTAAATGTACTATGTTGAGATTTTGTAATTGCAAAAATAATGCAGAACTATAAGGTCCTGACAGTTTGCATGGTTATTGAGAAACTTTGTAGAGGAGTTGGTGCTCCTATTGAAGTTGGTGCTTCAAAATTTAGGTGGAGTTGGTGCTCCTGAATTGTTATATAGTTGGTGCTCTTGAATTGTTATAGAGTTGGTGCTCTAAAAGATTTTGTAATTAGTTTGGAATTAAGCCTGTAAGGCATTTTGGAGTGGTTTTTCTACCCCAAGAGGGTTTTCCACTCATCAAAATTCTGTGTTTCTCTTTTGTGTGGTTTGTGCTTATCTTGCTTAAGTTCTCATTCTGTTATATGTTAAAATGGTTTATGCAATGCTCTGATACTTTATCACATTTTCAAGTTGTCTTTAAGATCAATGTTCAATTGTTCATGTTCATTGTATGAATGTTAAATTCAACCATAAGTGAGTTGGTGTCTTGTGTAAAAGAAATCATGAAAAAGTTGTTCATTCAACTTTATATGAACAATGTATATCATGCTTCGATATGAGTTGTTAAGCATTCATGTTATGGTTGGTTAAGTCATTGTAAAACAATCATTCAAAACTTAGTTTTCACATTGCATATACAAGTCACTCATTTGTTCAAGGTCAAAAAGTTCAAATTTGCATTTCAAGTCAAAGAAAAAGTTTTTATACATTACTCTGATTCACCCCCCCTCTCAGAGTAATTCCACTTCCAACATGTACAATACTAAAAACTATACCATTATGTTAGCACTAGTCAACTTATTTCAATCAATTTTAGAAAATAAAGATTATAAATTTTTTCACTAAAAGCAAGCAATTACTAATCCTAAAGATAAATAATTGGCAAGGTAAAAGTGATTGGGAGAAATAAGGAAGGGTATTTGGCTTATTATATTTATGAGGTTATTTTTACCTCATCATAGGGTTTAGGGTTAAGGGTATTGGGTATAGGATATAGAGTTAATGGTGTAAAGTGTAAGGTATAGGGTATAGGATTTATGGTTGAGGGTATAAGTTATAGGGTTGAGGGTGTAGGGCTTAGGGTATATGGTTGAGGGTTTAGGGTATAAGGTTGAGTGTATAGGGTATAGGGTTGACAATAGTGGGTATAGGGTTTAGGCTTTAGGGTTGAGGTATGGAGTTTAGGGTTGAGGGTTTAGCGTATAGGCTCTAGGGCCTACGGTTGAGGGATAGTGTTCAAGGTTGAGGGTATAGGGTTTAGTGTATAGGGTATATGGCTTAGGGTTGAGGATATTGGGTATAGGGTTGAGGGTATTGGGTTTATGGTTGAGGGTAGAAGGTATCTATTAAGGTTAAGGGTATGAGGTATAGGGTTTAAGGTTTAGGGTTTAGGGTTTAAGGTATAGGGTTTAGGCTTTAGGGTTTATGGTATAGGGTTTAGGCTATAGGGTTGATGAAATTGGGCATAAGGTATAGGGTTTAGGGTTTAGGGTTAGGGGTATAAGGTATAGGGTTGAGGGTGTAGTGTTTATGGTTTAAGGTATAGGGTTGAGGGTATAGGGTTTAAGCTTTAGGGTTGATGGTATTAGGTATAAGGTATATGGTATAGGGTTTAGGGTAAAGGGTATATGGTTAGGGGTATAAGGTATACGGTTAAGGGTTGAGGATGTAGTGTTTGGAGTTTAAGGTATAGGGCTGAGGGTATAAGGTTTACAGTTAAGGGTGTTGGATATAGGGTATAGGGTTGATGGTGTTAGGTATAAGGTATAGGGTATATGTTTTATAGTTGAGGGTATAAGTTATAGGGTTGAGGGTATAGGGTTGAGTATATGAGGTATAGGGTTTAGGTTTTAGGGTTGAGGTATGTAGTTTAGGGTTGAGTGTTTAGCATATATGCTTTAGGCCTATAGTTTAGGAATAGTGTTCAAGGTTGAGGGTATAGGGTTCAGTGTATAGGGTATAGGTCTTAGGGTTGAGTATATTGGGTATAGGTTTGAGGGTATTTGGTTTATGGTTGAGGGTAAAGGCATCTATTTAGGGTTGAGGGTATAAGGTATAGGGTTTAGGGTTGAGGGTGTAGGGTATAGGGTTGTCTACCCTAGAAAGATAAACCAATCATTGAAACCTTGAGATCCCTCATTGAGGAATTTTGGAAGAATAACACAAGGGTATCTCCTAATCAAAGAGATGTTGTAAGAAGGAGAAATGGTAGTCAAAATTGTGAGACACATCCAAAGATTTTTTTTGGATATGACTCAAACACAAATTTTTTCCAAATTTCTAGAGATGTATCCTCAAGTTAAAATTTGTCAAAGGTATTTTAAAATGCTAAAGCCTTTTTATGTCAAAATAAATCACACACACACACACACACTACTTTTTTTTGATAAGATAAGCAACATTTACAGGGTGCTATACCCTTTACATGACAAGCCTTAAGGGCCAAAAAATATCAAGTCCAAAAAACAAAAACCATTAACCAAAAAAAACCACATACACAACAAACTAACAGTTGACAAGAACACCTCATAGACAAAGTAGTAGCAGACTAACTAGCATTCTCCCAATTTTGAGAGAGGAGGTTCCTCCCTGACCCATTCAGAGCCTTCTTCCACAGTCTTCTTATCCATCTCGTCCTTAAGCACAACAGAGAGGGTGCTAGTCACACAATGGATCAACTTAAAAGTGAACCGGGTCAAGCCACTAAACTTCTTCTATAGCTTCTCCATCTGCTCCAAAAACATACAATGATCCTCCCCTTTATCCACAGTCTTCACAATGTCTGCACGCTCCACATCTTGAGGGTTAGAGGAATGAGAAGCTGAGTTCTCCTTAAGCATTTTGTTGAAATTAGAAAAGTGGCTATGACCTTCAACAAACTCCTCCTCCTCTTCCTTAGACTCTTCGTCATTCCTATTATCTTTGCTATCAGACAGCTCCTCATCAGTAGAAATTTCATTAATTTGCACTTTCTTGTTATTTTTCACCAACCTACCAGATCTCCTAATGTTGGTATTTTCAACCCTAGTCTCCACCATAGTAGCAACCATAGTATCCCCCTTGGAATCTCTTCCCACCACATTCTTCCCTATGCTATCAGTGGTTGGCAACTCCACCAAACCCTTCCCCTCATATTTCACTTTCCTCTTAGCAGTAGGTTTGTTGTCAGTCTTGGTAGGGGTAGACTTAAGCTCACAAAGACCAGCTGCAACATTAGATTGGGAAATCCCCACACTCGCCTTTTTCTTTTTGGTAGCCAATTTAGGCTTAGGGGTTTTAGCAATCACTAGAGGGGTTTTTATTTTTGGACCCTTAGACTCAGCCGGGGAGATATTGGTCTAAATAGGGGGTTTGATTTCCTCAATGTAGATAGCAGAAATGGGTTTGGGTAGGCAGAGTGCGAGATGAAAATGATAAAGCCTCAAGATGAGGCCTTGGTGGAGCGGCAAGGGAGGAGAATCCTCAGGGTTTTGGGTAGCATATTCAATGCACTTCTCAACAAAGCTTTCCAATTCAATGAGTAAGAAAAATGGGAAGCTCAATAATATTTTATGGTGAAGGTGATTCAAAAGAGGAAAATGATAGAAATAGAAAGTTTTATATCTGCCCTCTAAGGTGACATACTTCATAAGAGAAAAACAAACCTAGTCCCATGGCCGTGGGAGAGATTCTCTTTCAAAGACAGATTAAGAGTGAACAAGTTTTTCATTACCCATAAAGAAGGCATTAAGGCTTTCATTGTCCCGAGCCTTGGTGTGCTTAGGGTACTTCTTCCCTGTACACGACAACCCCGTAACCTGAGCAATCACCTCCTCATTCATCTCGAGGGAGATACCACCCATGGTAACCCTTCTTTCTTTCTAGGAACTTGAAAATTGTGCAGACAACTTCGGATCATGACCCACCAAGCTTTCCATTAAAGGCGCCAACCCACCTTCAACAAAAATGTGCCAAACTAGTAGGTCCTTGCGAAATTCCCCACAATTGTCTGGCTCCATCCTCGCCCTATCGCCACCCATATCACCACTCTGCACACTAAAAACCAAGAAACCTGTGAGGGAAAAAGGTTAGAATTTTTGACAAAGTGAGAGGTCACCCAAACACTATAATTTTTAAGCCAAACAAGAATGCCTCGGGAAATCAAGATTGTGTATAGGACACATGCTTGAAGAGTTAAATCCCAAAAGGAAATCTCCGCAATCTCATTAATGAAAATATTTAAACACTTGCGGCCAGGCTTGCATAAAATGATGAAATTGGAAGGTTTTCCTTCCACATTGCCTTTGCATACCGATGAAGGTTGGCCGCAGGGCCAAATTTAGATTTCCCTAAATTCTTGCCTTTTATCAATGGAAGCTTTTTAGCAGAGTTGATAAGACAAATCAAAAGCTTCACATCATAATTATTTGTCACATCAAATTTGAATTTAAAAATCTATAGGGGTATGCGAATGCTGAGACAAGACCCCAAAAAAATATTGTGTAAGGCCTTAACCAACTTGGCCATTACCCCAATGTGCTCCCCATTACTCCTCATAATTAGTTCTTTAATTTCAATCTCCACCCCTTTATTCAAATTTTGCCACATGTTTGACACCTCAACAATCAACTTCATCCACATCACCCAATAGACAAGAATGTGGAACCCCCAGAAGGCCATAACAATCACATAATTAGGTATCATCATGATAAATACATGTGCCCTGCTCCTTAAGGATTAAACCTTGTATACCTAGTGGTAGGTTCCCCACATTCCTCCAACACTAGAATCTCTCCAATGGGAGCTGAGATTAGCCAAAGCATCAACAACTTGATTACCCTCCCAAAAAATGTGGGTAGCAATCTTCAAGTTCAGCTTAGACACCCAATAATCTTCCCAGATTAGCAGCGCCAATCATAGACTTAGAATCCCCTTCAATATGTAGATTCTTTATCCCTAGAGTGACAGCTAACTGGACACCCTTTAGCAACGCGCTTGCTTCCACAATCATGGAGGACTGAATCCCTATTCCCCTCGAGTAACCAGCCACAAATTTACCCCTGCAGTCTCTAATTATACCTCCTATGCTTTCCTTGCTCGGGTTGCCTTTGGTAGCACCATAAAAAATGAGCTTATGGCATCCATAGTTCAGGAGTTTCCAAACTATGTCCCGTCTAGCCTAGGCCTTGGAGTTGTTATAGGAATTAGCCTCTAGATTATGGTGCCAAGCTCTAGCCATTTTAATTTCCCACTCAATAGGAGCTTTTTTTGGGATTTTCCCCTTGAAAATTGAAATGTTTTAAAAAGTTATCCTTAACCCTATACCAAAAACCTCCTTAGGGCTCATCTCAATATTCCTAAATATCCTATTGTTCCTCTCTTTCCATAAGCACTAATAGATAATGGGAGGAACCTGGTTCTAGATCTCATGAGGTAAGGGGTGAAGGAAGGGTCCAGACCAACCCAAGATAAAGGATTTAATGTCCTTGCTCATAGTCCAATGAGTTCCCAACCATTCCAAAGCCAACTCCCACACACTAGCAACAAATAGGAAGTGTAGAAGTAAGTGATCCATAGATTCTTCATTGCATTAGGGATTTGGAATCCCTTTTTCCTTAAATTATCTTGAGTAAGGATCCTATTGTGGCAGGCTGTCCACTAGCAAAATTTTATTTTTAGAATGATGTGTCTATTCCAAACCTATTTCCAGGGTCCATGTTCAACACCCTAGTCCAACAATAGATTGTAAGCCGTTTTAACAGAAACATTACCCTGCCAATCGTTAGTCCAGTAGAAATCATCCTCCATGTTGGTTAACAGTAATTTGGTAAGGGAGAGCAGGTCCTAGAGAGACTTAGCCAAAGTTAACAACTCAGGAGACAAAGGGAAGCAAAGGATCAAATCTTTCCACCTCCTAGCCCCAGGTTGGCCGAGAAGGTAATCTCTAATGTATAAGTTGAAGAAGAGTTATGCTGACCTTATAAGGTTCCTAAAATTAGAGTGTGTGAGGGGGGTGTCTAACAGCCAAGGGTCTTCCCAGAATCTGATACTATTACCATTCCCAACCTTCCATTTCATCCCGGACATGAGCAACCCCTGCAATTTGCAAATGTTCTTCCAAGCCAGAGAACCCGAGGAATGATCATCAAAGAGGCAATTAATCAAAGGTCTATTGTGAAGATACTTAGCATTCATAATCTTGCACCAATCCTTTTTATTCTTCAGCTAGTCCCAACCCACCTTAGCAATCAAAGCATTATTGGTGTTAAGGATATTCCTGATCCCAAGCCCTCCACAAGGTTTAGGCTTACAAACTTTGTCCCAGCTAACTAGAGAAATTTTTTTCTTTTCCTCAGTCCCTGACCATAGGAAATTCCTTTGATTTTTTTCTAACTTATTAGCAATATATTTGGGGATCTTGAATATGGAGATGAAGTAAAGAGGGATCCCTTGGAGGGAAATAGACAAAAGGTGCAGTTTTCCAGCATGACTGAGAATGGATCCTTTCCAACCCACCAACTTCCTTTGGATCCTTTCAAGAACTGAGTTCTAGAAGGCAGGAGTGACTTCCTTAACAGTAAGGGGTAAACCAAGATACACCGACGGGAGAGAGCCACTCATACAACCCAGAACAACAATCACCTGAGCTTGAAGAGTAGGAGTGCTATTGAAGAAGTAAATCATGCTTTTATTATAACTAATACATTGTCTGAAACAAGCAACATAGTTATTGAGACAACTTTTCCATTTCATGGCTTCAATCACAAAGGCTTTCCCAAAGAGAAATGTATCATCCACAAATTTTTGGATAACAGTAGGTTCTAAAGAAGAGGCAACCTTAACTCCCTTAATAGACCCCTCCGACAGCAGTTTGGATATGTTCCTGTTCAAGACATCCACAACCATGATAAATAAATAGGGTGAATGGGGATCCCCCTGTCTGTTGCCTCTCCCAGCATTAAAGAAACCAAAAGGTTCCCCATTAACTGGAATAGAGTACCTCACTGTGGTAATGCATTCCATTAAAAGGTTGAACACCCCTTGGTCAAAACCAAACTTAGCTAGGACTTTGGGAATAAAGTCCCCTAACACCTTATCATAAAATTTTGAAATATTCAATTTGAGGGCCATACTGGCATTATTGCATCTATCCATTGAGTGAAGCAATTCATAAGTAGTTATAGTAGCATCCAATACATGACGACCAAGAACAATTTTTTTTTGGGTAGGGATAGTAATTTTGTCTAGGAGGGGTTTAAGACTATTTACCAAGATTTTAGAGAAGATTTTATAAATGGTATTGCATAAGCTGATGGTCCTAAAATTAGTCATTAATTGGGGATCATCAATCTTGAGAATCAAGGCTATAAAAGTGTGGTTCAGTTGTTTGAGGAGCTTACTAGATTTGAAGAAATCTCCAACAGCTAAGAGAAGGTCCTCACCAACAATATCCCAGAATATCTGAAATAAGGCCAGGGGGAACCATCCAGGCTAGGTACCTTATAGGAACCCATACTGGAAGCTACCATACAAACTTCCTCAGGAGTAAAAACACAAAGAATGCTAAGGTTATCATCCTAGGTAATGGTGGTTGGGAGAGGCTCCAACAATAGATTGTCCATAGCCGAATTGGGAGCCTTAGTAGGAGCTAAATAAGCCCTCTGGAAATAGTCCGCCGCCAAAAGACATATTTGGGTAGGCGTACTGACCACAGGCCCCTGCTCATTTTGGATCTTAGTTATTTGATTCCTTTTCTTGTGTTTTAGAGAAGAAACATGAAAAAAGGAGGTATTTCTATCCCCTTCTTGCAACCATTGAACTCTAGATTTTTGTTTCCAAAAAATTTCCTCTTTTCTTAAAATTTGTTCCCACTCCCTATGATTCTCTCTTTCTTGATTGTAGGTTGGAAGGATGACATCCCCTTCTTCCATCTTTTTTTGGATGGTCTTCAAATTATCCCCTAGGGATCTTTTTTTGTAAAAGACATCCCCAAAAACTCTTTTATTCCAACCTTTCACCATACATTTGATATGTTTAAGTTTATAAAAGATCCTAAACATGGGGGAGCCACGTACAAGAATGTTCCACCATTCAACAATTTTATTCCTAAAATCAGGATGGGAGTTCCACATTATCTCAAACTGGAATGGGAAAGGTCCAACAAAAGATCGATCATTCATGACTAGCAGTAGAGGGTTATGGTAAAAAATAGTCCTGGGTAGGGCAAGCGGATTAGCACTGAGTAGGGTTGTCCAGTTGTGTGAACAAAGAAATCTATCCAGTATGACTTGAATCAATCCATCCCCAAGGCGCCTATTGGTCCAAGTAAAGGATTGACCTAACAAGTCAATGTCAACTAGGCTAGTAACACTCATAAAATTTTCCAGATCAGCCATGCTATCAGAATAATCTACCAGACCATCACTTTTCTTCGATGGATATAAGGGAGAGTTGATGTCCCCAGCCACCAACCGACAAGACCCCTTATTATTATTTATCCAATCAGTGAGTTCCTGCCAAAGGGAATTCCTTGCATTCCTCTAGTTAGGGGCATAGACACTAATAAGCGACCAAGAGACACCTAGATAAGAAAACAAGACTCCCACACTACTCCGGTAGTGAAAGATTTCAGACCCATTGATCCTGTTAGGATTCAATAACACAACAAGCCCACCAAATGCACCCTTAGCATCACTACAAGAGAAAAGAGCACTCGACCATATATACTTAGCAATATCATCAAAATTAGTTTTCTTCATTTTAGTTTCCTATAATAGTAAAACATCAATCTTATGTTCTAAAACATAGTTTTTCAATGCAAGCTATTTATGAGAGCTATTCAACCTTCATTTTTGACCCTTCTTTAAGGAAACTTCCAATTTCCTCTACTTACCAATGGCTATCTCTTTCACTATCTCCCTCTGCTTGGTCTATCACTGGTTGGGCCTTCCTGGTTTAGAGTTTCCACCCACATCCGCTTTCCTTTGTTTCCCCTTTTTCTTTAGAGTTGACCAGAACTCCTCCTCCAATGTTTTCTCCTGGGTCAAACCCACCGAGTCCATATCAACCATCTCATCTTTAACTTTAGCAACCTATTCCTCCATGATTTCGCTTTCTTCACCTCTGGTTATAGTTGGCCTAGCAGAAAGGTTAGTCCCATCTTCCTTCAGGGAGTCACTACTTTCAACATCCCCCCATAAAACCTTTCCAGGGGAGGGAGCGCCAACCCCTTGAGTCCCACAACCGGGCTTAACCTCAGCCAACGCAGGAATAGTAGGAACCAAAACCAAGTCCCCAAGGGATGCTTCCTTCCCAATAGAGTAACACGTAGAGTTTACCAAGGGGTCAACCAAATTAGGTGAGATAGACTTGGCCGGGGAGTCAACAATATTCAGAATGTCTTCTTCAAAGGGGTAGTGGTCTTCAACAACAGACTCACCAGGGTTAGGCACATGATTAAAAGAAGATTTGCAGTAAGAGATTAGGTGGCCAGGTTTAGCACATTTTTGGTAGTAAACCACAACATTCTCATAACATACTTGTTGGTTCTAGGAACCAAACTTAGATCATGGCTTCATAGACGCAGGTAGAGATCTATGCAATTCAATATTAACACAAAAAAAAGCAAAAACTAACCTGGATTTGGATTAGGTAATGGAGTCCAAAGTGATGAAATGGCCCAAGGAATCCCCAATGCATTTTAAAATGGATTCATCCCAGTATTCTAGAGGCAGACTAGGTAGGTGGACCCAAACTAACATTGATTTATTAAGATCCACTGTAGGGTCAAACCTTGACTTCCAATGGCATAAAGCTAGACTATGCTTTCCATACACCCAAGGGCTGGAAGAGAGGACCGTGATTAAGTCTTCCGAAGCCGTGAACTTGAAAAGGAAAAGCCCACCCATCATAGCACAGATGTCCAAACTTCCTTTGAGTTTCCATTTAGCTGCAACCCATCTTTGGACCATATCCACTTAAGGTTGGAAGGAGAGGAATCAACCCACCACCACATTTTCCATTGAGGAAACAATCCTATCACTGACTGAATTAGCGATAACAAAGTCAGTGCCCATTGCAGTAACTTCTTCTTTAGGGTGAGGAGAGGGGCCCTTAGCACTATGACTACCATTAGTCAGCACATTCTTCCATCCTTTAACTTCTGGTAAGACAATGACTACCGACACTTCCACACCAGACGAAACTGGAATCATGGGTGATGTGGAATCACAAGAACTCTTGAACCGGACAATCCAGGAGTGGCTCCTGAGGGATACGAGTCGACATGCAACTAGGTGAGGCTCAGGTTAGTGGAGGACAAGGGGGGACCATGGGGTACCCCCAAGGTAGAGTCTAACATGCGTGCATACAGTTCAAACACAAGCAGAGGAGAGAAAAATGAGAATTATCTACTTGTTGTTATAGAGTATATATTGAATTTTCTAACCATTATTACATTTATCAACATATATGTTTAGATTTTCATACTAATAATATTTTTTAGGAGTGCAACATACATGCTCCACCTAGAACTTCAAGAGAATTCACACCGAGCATTTATGTGAAAGAGTGGATGGTAAATTATTCTACAAGAACTTATGCTTAGATGGTGATGAAGGTTGTTGTAGTCTTCATCATTTAATTATAAATTTCAATCCAAGGCGGTGTCCATGGCAATATGCAAGAGGGAGAAGAAATCATTTGCATGACATTCTTTTTCTACAAACAAAATTAAAAAGTAATGCATGGAAGAAATTGTGGGAATTAAATCTATTCTAAGAAACTTGTAAAAGGAAATACTAGAAATGTAATTATTGGAATCAAATCTATCCTAGGAAGCTTGTAAAGGGAAATACTGGAAATGAAATTGCTACTAAGAAATAAAACTACAAACAACAACTACTGCTAAAAACTGAACTCTATTATTTTATAAAACTCTTCCCCCCATTTGATTCCTTGATTTGAATGAATTTTTAGAATTCTTATGTTCAAATAATTTGAAAGATGAGCCTTAATTGTTGTGCAACAACTTGCTAGAAGATAGGAACATGTATTGAGGAAAAAAGATAAGTCTTTCCTTCATCTTGCTGAGTCAATCTTTTTTGGTCGTCCAAAACAAATATGTCTATTTTGCAGCCCCTAAACAAGCTCCAAAAGGACATTTGAATGCTGAAAAAGTCACACCTTTCCCTTGTGTATCATTAAAGCTAATAAAATAGCTCCTAGATGCTTGCAAAAAGGTTCAAACTGCCCAAAATTGTCTCCTAGATATGCTCCATTTGTTTGCACAACTCAACAACCTGCCTTAATGCTTGGAACTTCCCCCTAGATGCTCTCAAATGTTGTCCCTTAACTGCTCATAGAAGCCCAAATTGCTCAACCTCTTCATAAATGTTCCTTCACTTAGATTTTTCTTAGCTCCAAAAATTTTGGAGCATGAAAGCAAAGTTCCGGAGCATCAGATTGCTGAAGTTTTCTCTCAAGCCACAAATTGGGTTTTCGTGAAATTTAATGGGTTTTTTTTCCTTCTTGTCTCCTAATTTCTGTCCAAAAATCTCAAGAAATCAAATAATAATTTTTAATATATGATGAAATCTTGAATACTCCAACTAAAAATATCTTACTTTCCTCATCATGCTTAGTCTTGATAAACTTCAAAATTAAGAAAAATACATGCTTTTATTTGGCTAATAGATGAGACATTTTTTTGTCTCATCAAATGGCATATGTGATTATTGTGGTGACTTGCAACATTTTCTACTTTGTGAATATATGGAAGTACACATGCAATTGGAAATGAACTAGTAGAATTTGGAAAATATAAGACAACAAATTACTATATAAAAGATGGTAAAGAAGCAAAAAGGTGTGAAATGGTCTGTGAAAATATTCTAGTGTATCAATTTATGTATATTTTTTGAGAGACTATAGTGTATGAGTATGTAAGGCATACCTATAGAGCTTGATGGTTGGACTTGCAATTCAGTTATGCAAAAACACATTTCCACTTGATAGTATTTTTTCAATTATTTAGTTTGTAGAGAACTACACTCTATAGCCATAGAATGAGGTGCAATCACAATATTACAACTCCTCACAGGTTGCTAGATATTTGTGCATATAACATTCATTCGTGTGGGTAGCAGTATAGAGGATGACAAAAAGATCTTAAGAGAGTATCATTTTTATGTCAATGATGATTGTACATATTCTATAGTGTTTTTGCAAGGTTGCTTTCAAATGTTCTACCATGATTTGGCTAGAAGGGGCATACAATTTCATCAACATATCATATGGTCATATAATTGTGCATCACAATTCAAGAACTCACAAATGTTCTATTGGTTGTGCAAGATGCATAAGATTACAAGTTTTTAGCATATGTGGAATTTTTGTGAGGCTAGGCATGGAAAGGGGAGCATGGTGATGTAGGAGCATGTATTGAAATAACCTTAGCATGAGAAGAGTTGAAGTTAAAAGATAATACAAAGTTGATAGATACAAAATCTATCTTCAGATGGTGTAACTCTAGAATTGGTCCATGTAATGAAGGTAAGCCTACAATTCGTAGATGTTTTTGGTTAGTAGATGATATTAACATTGCAAAATATGATGATTTTTGTACATTGATACTATCAAGTGAGCTGCACTCTTTTAGAAGCTCTAATGTAGGTTCATGAAGTATTCATACATGGAAGATGGTATTATTTTATTCTTCATGTACAGATCGAGCTTGGAATTAGTATGATTCAAAGGATTGGGTTGATGAATAGTGCTTAAGAACTCTAAGCCCACTTGAGACCTATTGAATCCTAGTGACACTATGAATCACACTGATGGAATCATTGATTGACATTGATCACATATCAGATCTAGTTGTACCAAATAATATATCTACTTACATAGTTTAAGAAATTCCTAATGTTATCTTAATTTATAGTTTTTTTGTAATGTTGACTAAATTCATCTAATTGGATGCACATATTATTACTTGTGTCATTGTGTTGAGGTAAAATAGAAATTGGAGGCCCCTGTTATAGATGGAGAAAACATGGAGTATCCCATAGGGTTAATGGTTGTTATTGGAACATGGCTTAGAAGGTATCCAATTAAGAAGTTTGATGTATGGTTGTTTGAGGACTTTGATATGCATAAGAAGATTCTTCATTACTCAAACCTTGTGGCATCAAATGTTCATTTGATCAAATATGGGGGTAGAAAATTGAACAAAAACTTGTGGAAGGTTCGTGAGTTTGACCTAGAGGCAATACTTGACACAATAAAGAGTAGAGCAGACCTATATGATTCTTTGGATTGATTGTAAATAAAAAACAATTATAAAGTCATATTGATTTGTAAAAATGTACATCAAATTTGTGAATTCATGCTATCGACGACTCATGTTTTATTTATTAGGTGTTATATCACTTTATTTTGGTTACTAAACATGTATCATAAAATTAATCTTGATTAGAAAATACCATCTTTAGATGGCCCCCTTTACCCTTTACCTTTCATTGAAAAATAGACCTCCTTAGGCTCAAGAACCAATCCTCAATGAGGGGTGATTACTAGTTGACATGATCACTTTCTCCACTTAAACTTAATTTTTGATAGGATGTGCATTAGTTAAGGTATCTCAAAGTGAGATAGTTCCCCTCCCTAAACTTACCCCTAAATTTGATAAAATGGACCTCCTTTTCCTCATCTCTATATATTAGATAATAAGTTCTCACTTGACAAATTTGGTTTATAATTTTTTTTTGAAAGAGTAATTCCATGTTAGTGATTTCTATATTTTTGCAATAAAGTAAATTTCGCATAGAAGAGTAATTCCATTGTCATCCTTTGAGCTATAGAGAACTTCTCTTTAGGTTTTTTGTCATAATCCTTTTAGATTTATTTATTCATTTTTAAAACCTTGTCATTTAACTATTACATTAGTCATCCTCATTTTTAATTATATTTATGAAACTTAAATGTCAATTTTGTTGCTTCTTTATCAATCCTCTCATTTTCCCCTTTGTGATCCTTAAAGATTTTTTCCTTAGCTTTAATTTCCATTTTCTTTTAAAAATCAAATCCTTCTTACACCCTCATCACATCAACCATATCCACTTTTTATTAAAAAAAAATTCCTTTGGTTTCCATTTTATTATCCTTTCCCACCCCTATCTCTTCTCTCTCCTTTTGAAAGCCCTTAAATTCCTAGTTTGAGTTTTCTCTCCCAATTTATTTGAAAAAATGCACTATTTTACCCTAAACTTATATTTTCAATCCCATAACTCAACCCTCTTTGGACTTCTATTTTTATCCCTTTATCCATTTTTTTTAATCTTTGATCTCTTAATATTTCTCCCCACCTAGCCTTTGTTGTGCCTTTACCATTGCAAGAGATTAAATGATTAATATTATGTGATGTTAATTGATTAATTTCAAATTTTCTTATTCAATTATTTGATTATATTTAGTATATTTGTGCATCTTCTATTAACCTTATAATGCTAAATTCAAATAATATTGTTGGATGTATACAATTTGATCACAAGAGAGATATTCCTTGTTTTATTTGAATTCACATTGGTTATTATATGTTGTGTTTGATCTAATTATATTGTGCAAGTACACTTGATGTGTTGATTGAGGGTGCAACTTTAGGATTAAAACTAATGTTGGTTATTTCAAAGAAAAATGTTTTTCCTAGTTTTGTAACTCATTGTAATTCATGTGGGGTAATAAGACATGATATTTGTTTAACCATTTAGCCCTATTTGAATCATTCATGATTCAAGATCCCTATCTATGAAATTTTTTGAGTGCTTATATTCATGTGTTCTTTTAATTATTTTGTATCATGCATTTATATTTTCTGAGTTGTAAATGCATTAAGGCCTTAGGGAATGATAAAAATAAACTTGAAATATCAAGGGTTTCATTTAGATTTAGTTTGGTGAACTTTAGCATGATAGAAAATATAATTTTTACTTTATTTATGTAAAAATAGAAGGTTTTATGTGCATACATGACTTGGGGGTACTTTTTGAATTATTAAAAAGGATAAATGACTTGTTTTAGCAATTTATAAGGTCTTTAAGACAATCATAGGTTCATTAGGATAGTCATAGGTTCATTAGGGCAGTCACAAATTCATTAGGACTATCGTGAACTCATTAGGGTAGTCATAACTTGAGATGTGATGGTTATACATTCATTAGGACTGTCATAACTTCATTAGAATGGTCTAAGGTTCATTAGGATAGCCATAACTTCATTAGGACTATCATTACTTCATTAGGACTATCATTACTTCATTAGGAATGTCATTACTTCATTAGGGATTTCTTAAATTTATTAAGATAGTCATAACTTCATTAGGACTGCCATAAATTCATTAGGGCAATCATAACTTCATTAGGACTATCTCCTGATATGCTCAAACTACTACAACTTCCTTAATGCATTATGAATTTCATATCTTCCCTATGTTCTTTTTACTCAAATTCTATGAGGGTTTAAAGTAAGGTTTTGAAGAGACCACCATTGGAAAAGCAAGTTGATCATGATATGTATGCTCTCAAACTATTGAAACATTGTCACATGCCATTATTTATTCTTCTTTTCATATCCACACCTGTCTTACAAAGAATAAGTGAAAAAGTTTAGGTTAAAAAATAGTTAATGTTAAGCTCAATCAAAATAGGGTGTACCTAATCTTCTTGATTTGCACAACCTAATCCACTATATTTTTCCTTAGTTCCTCATTAATGTCCTTGAATACTCTATTACAGAATTTTAGACCTTGTCCTCAGTTGCTTGACTCAAGGAAAAATTGTCAAGATCCATACTTTACATTTAGTGCATCATTGTGCCAAACCAAAAATTTCAACACATCCAGATGAGCAGGTTTATGGGAGAGAAGGTCCTATTTCACACCCCATCTCACTTGAACATTGCAGGATACATTGTGGTGACACTTTCTCAAGTAAGAGACCTAAGTGCCAAAAAGTGACAAACTTTGGTGGACTATTTCTCAAAAATATGGAACCTAAAAATATTTCATTTAAAATTACAAGGTCATGCAAGGTACATCCACAATAAACTCTCTTAGTTTTTGAAATCTCCAGTCCACTTGACCATGGCAACAATTTTTCAAATGTTGCAAAAAGTGTCAAATGTGTTTAGAAAAAACTTGTCAAGAGCCCTACTTTTTGTTATATTCATTGTGGGGCCAAACCAACAATTTCAAGACATATGGGTGGGTGGGTTTATGCTAGTAAAGGTCCTATTTCACACCCCAACATGCCCCATCCTTCCAGACTATATTGTACCAACACTTTCTTTTAAGATCCCTAAGTGCCAAAAAAGTGAAAAACTTTGGTGGATTGTTTCTCTGAAACCATGACATCTACAAACATTTTTTATAAAGGTATAGGATCATTTAGGGTCCCTCCACAATAACCTTTCTCAATTTTTGAAATCTCCAATCCACTTGACCAAGGAAACAATTTTTCAAATGTTGCAAAAAGCATCAAATGTGTTAAGTAAAAATCTGTCAAGAGCCATAATTTTCGTTCTAGTCGTCATGGGGCAAAACCAAAAATCCCAACACATTTGGATGGGCGAGATTATGCTAGGAAAGGTCCTATTTTGCACTCTTGCATGCCTAATCATTACAAACTACATTGTGTCAACGCTTTCTCTTAAGAGCCCTAAGTGCCAAAAAGTGGAAAACTTTGATGAGTTGTTTCTTAGAAACTATGGCACCTAGAAAAAATTTGTCTAAAGGGGTACAATTTCATGTAGGTTATCTCCACAATAACCTCTCTCAATTTTTCATATCTCCAAGTCATTTGGTTGTGGCGATAAGTTTTCGCACATTGCAAAAAGCATCAAATGCATTGAAGAAAAAATTGCAAGGTAGCATTAATTTCCTTATGTTCATCATGGGGCCAAATCAATAGTGCTAACACATCTGAGTGTGTGATTTTATGATAGGAAATGTCCTATTTCACACCCCATCATTCCCAATCAATCTAGACTATATTGTGTTGACACTTTCTCTTAAGAGCCCTAAGTGCCAAAAAGTGGCAAACTTTGACAAGTTGTTTCTCAAAAATCATGACACCTAGAAACATTATGTCTAAAGGTACAAGTTCAAGTAGGGTCCCTCTATAATAAATTCTCCTAGTTTTTCATATCTCCAATCCATTTGGCCGTGGTGACAGGTTTTCACATGTTCCCAAAAGCATTCAAGAGAAAGTTGCAAGGTAGCATAATTTTCATTATGTTCATCATGGGGAAAAAATGATAGTTCCAACACATTTAGGTTGGCAGGTTTGTGCTAGGAAAGGTCATATTTTGCACTCGAGCATGCCTGATTGTTCCAGACTACATTCTGTTGGCACTTTCTCTTAAGATCCCTAAGTGCCAAAAAGTGGAAAACTTTGATGCATTGTTTCTCAAAAATCATGGCACCTAGAAACATTTTGTTTGAAGTTA